>JAGFMF010011464.1:1587620-1825570 GCA_019455555.1 Galemys pyrenaicus
AGAGAGAGAGAGAGAGAGAGAGAGAGAGATGGCTTAGGTAAGTGGGAAGGAAAGAATTAACCCATCAGTTTCTCCTGTCAACTGTTTTAAAATCATAATCTCTTAACATTTTAATGTTATTTTTTCCCTCTAGTTGCATACTGTAAGATACACTACTGGACTATTTTGCTGCACGTTATTCTCTAAAAGATCCAGGGATGTAGTCTTGAATGATTAAGTCAGTAGTACTTATATCACAATTTGGGGAAACTCTCCTATGTTAAATTTCATGGAAGTAGGTTGATACATTTCCATCTGCATACTTACGTGATATGCCACCATATACCATGAGAAACTCACAGGAAAGATTCCTTCATATAATTAAATTCAATCTATGCATGCTGGTAATCATAGTAAGAGATGGACTTGGGTCTGAGGTATTCAGGGACTTAAGCAGCAGGTCTTTGAAGAGTGAATTAAGACCCAGAAGACCTTGCCTAAGGTGACATAGGGAAGGCAGCTGTGTGCAATCAGTTTTCAAAGCTTACATTGGATTAGGATCAGTATTATTATGCTGGCATATATAATTATTTTGGCATTGTTATGATTACACTGTCATCAGTTAAATTAGATAACAAAACTGAGATACAGGTGGTCTGTTCAGTTAACAACTGGATTGTAATGAGCTCTGGGTAGGAAATGTAGAGTTCAACCTCTTAGGAATGAATGGTGACAAGAATGACTCACAACTTCTGCATGATAGTTAAGCAGACTGGAGCTCACAGGGGTACTCATCCTAGGAGAACATGGGCAGTCAATCTACTAAATGAGGAAGGCATTTGGACTGCATACTAGGTAGAAAGTCCCATAAATAGGCAAAGGCTGTGGACACATAAGTCACATAATGACCTGGTTATGCAGCAATTCTTACCTGCTACTGTGTGTAGGCCCCTAATAAATAGCCTGCCTTTGTAAGCTTAGTGGGGGACTGGAATTGAACGTGTTGAACCTATTGACTGAGATTACTGTGATTTGTAATTGGACAGTAATGAGGAAAGTGGTATAGAGTCAGATTCAGTGAAAAAAAATTCACTTTATTACAGTGTATGGGTGGAATGCCAGATTGAGTGATACAGTTGTTACATCTCTTTTAATTGAAGTATGATTGGTTTATATCTTTGTTAGTGTTTTGGAAGTGTAGGATCTCCCCTTTCAGGTGTAGTTACCATGGTATACCCACAACCAAAGCACTCATATTCCTCTACCATAGTTACTAGATCTCTTTCCACTCTGTTCTTGTCTCTCTCCCTCCTTCTCTCCATTTCTCTTTTTTATGGTCAGTTTCAAGTGTTGGTTTAAAATTACATCTCTGTGTCAACCCTTTGTTTGGATTCTCTATATTTCACATATAAGTGACACCGTCTTCTGGCTTATTTCACTTAGCATTATCCCCTTCAGCTCTACTCATGGTGCTGAAAATGGCATTAATTTTATCTTTTTTGATAGCTGAGTAGTATTCCACTGTGTACAGTTTTAATGATGCAAAATACCTTCCTATATAAACCAAGAATTTTAGTGACTGAGTCTTTTTTTTTTTTTAAAGATTTATTTATTTATGCATACAAGCACTGGGGTACAGGCCAGAGGTATGGGGGGGTGAGAGGATTCACCACAGAGAGCAGGGAGCAGAACAGGCAGATCAACAGAAGTACACTGCTGAGGGGAGCAGCGGGCACAGCAGGAGAGGTCTGCCGCGCCCTGTGGGTCCCCTCCCTGGCCAGCAGCAGGGATCGAACTCGTGCTGCAGTGGCTGAGGTTTGCTTCATAGTGCGTTGCTTAACCCACTGTGCCACTAGGGAGGCCCGTGACTGAGTCTTTTTGAAGAATATCATACTAACTAGTGAAAGGGCTTTTAATTATCTTTTTGTACTTCATTGATTCTGAGACAGGACCCAGACCTCTGGCTGCCTTGTATGAAAGAACTATGATTTCCTTTTAGAATAGAGAACAGACTATATAGTGAGAACACCAATCTTTCTATTAATGATAAGAACAGTATAATTAAATGACTATTGTACCTAGGAATTTCATGGAGATTTGTAACTTATAAAAACTTTGTTTTCAATTGTTCAAGGCATAACATGAAAAAAGATAAAAAGCAAATTGAGTCTCATTAATGGCCTAAGTTTCTCAGTATTGATTTCATGTTCTACTCTTCTATGACAGTTTAGGCTTTCCAAGTAAAAGGGACACAAGCATGATACCAACAGACAGGCAAGAATAAGTGATAAAAATGCTTGTTCTGGGTCAAGAAGTTATTGAAAGGACTGATTGATTCTGCTTAACCCTCATGTAGTTTTTCTTCATATCTTTAAATAGTCCTTTTATTCAATTTGCAGACAGAGTTGCTACTTCTATAGATCAGTGTCTTGGGATATTTCATCATTATTTGTCCCTTTTCTATGGATGCCAGTACCCAATTTGATTACTTTGCTTTCTGTCTCCTAATTGATAGATATCATTTATTTCTAGCTTATGTAGAGTTATTCTTCGAATAAATAGCCTTGGTAAACATTTGTAAGGGACTAAATAACATAACTTGTGATAAGGCTTGAGTTATTCAGATATCTTACTCTAAGTTTATTTACTGGAACTAACTCACCTAGCACTAGTGGAATTGGCTGTAGGGGTGGGTTAGGTTCTAATGAATACCTCAGGAATTAACAGGTAATTAAACAGTGTATTTTCTGGAATTTCAATGGGTATGCTTGGCTTTCAGATTGAACTTGGGGAATAGTTGCTTTCCTGCTCTGTAGAGGTTCTGCTAAATCCTTATTACTCTTATCCATAGACATGTTCTCTAACTGAACTAGGAGAGACAGAGGAAATTTTTCTTATTTCAAAAAACATCAAAAGAATCAAGGGTGGTTAAATATTGGCATATTTAATAGGAAGATGACAGAGGTAAATTATGACAATTTGAATCAAGTATCCCTTAATATTCCCAAGCTTATCTGAGGAAGATTTTTCTCTCCTATAATGCTTACACTATGGCTAACTTAGGACTGATGATGCTTTATACATTCTTACAACTTACTGCATCCACTGTAGTCTGATAGATACCCCACAGACCATACGTAATTTTAATTAGTATCAGAAACTTCTTTTACTCCAAAAAGTGCTGTGGAAGATTTTTGTTTGCCTTCAAAAATGGGTTTTCTATCCCCCAGTCTGATTCAGTATATCCAGGATTTCCTATTTTCAAATAAGTATTCTGAAGGATTGTGAAAGAATATAGATAAACAAAAATCCTCCTGGCCATTATCAAATCAAAATAAGCATTGTTTAGTGGTCTTTTGAAAGATTTCAAATACAGAAACACACACAAACACAACTCTAAATCACAGAAGTCAACAGATGGAAGTCTGCCAAACTGCTTTTCTGAAAATTTTTATCTATGATGTTTATTTCATTGGCATATCAACACAGTAAATTCTATAATCCCTACACAGATGATGATCCCAATCTATAATTATTAGTCTGCAATTAGCTAGAATGTAGCATCTGCTCAATTAATTGAACTAAAATAACTCATTTTTCTGATGTATCTCTTACCCAAGACATAGGAGCAACAGAATAAAACAGGAAGTATGTGAATCCAAAATTGGTAACATGAATGTTTAACGAGTCTAAGCATTGACAGTTATTTAGTATATATTTTATTGTCTCAGCACCATGTCCAACCTAATGATAGGTTTAATGGAAAACATTCAAGGTTTTAAAATGAAAGACTTTTCAGCTACAAAGAACTAAGTGACTTTTCCTTTGTTCTCAGAAGTTGCTGGATCTTATCAGGGAGATTAGATATACACACAGTAGAAGGCTAAATGACAAAATCAGTACCTAAGAGTCTGCGTCACTGGTGTTGCCTTGCAGAGATGTGGATTTAGGCAGGTTGGATTGTAAAGTACAGTACATGATACATTGCCTCTAAGAAAGATCCTCGTGAAATATGTATGGAGATTCTGTGATAATGAGGCCAGGTTTTTTAGACCTCACAAAATATGGACTTGGCACAGAGATTCTAAAGATTAGTTTGAAAACAGGGATCGTAAGTCACGATTTTTTCATGAATGAAATTATATTAAATGGTATTTGTCATGGTAAATGTGTTTGGTTTAAAAAAAAAACAAAAACAAAAAAAGCGGGCCTCCCTAGTGGTGCAATGGGTTGAGCTCCACACTGTGAGGCATCTGCTGCACAGCAGCATGAGTTCGATCCCCAGCCAGGGAGGGGACCCACATGGTGCAGTAGACCTCTCCTGCCTCACCCACTGCTCCCCTCAGCGGTGTATTTCAGTTCATCTGCCTGTTCTGCTCCCCGCTCTGTCTCTGGTGAATCCTCTTACTTCCCATGACTCTGGCTTATACCCCAGCTCACATATGCATAAAAATCTTTAAAAAACACATAAAAATAGCATCTCTCTGGATCCTATTACTTATATATGTATTGGTAATTTTTTAAAAAAATTTATACATACAAGGACTTGGGTATAGGCAATTGGTATGGGGCATGAGAGCCTTCACCAGAGACTGAGTGGGGAGAAAAACAGGCGGATGGACTGAAATACACTGCTGAGAGGAGCAGTGGGCCAGACAGGAGAGGTCTGCTGCACCATATGTGGTCAGCTTCCTCGCTGGGGATCCACCTCAAGCCTCAGTGGCTAGTGTTAGCTTGATAGTACAAGAATTAACCCTTGCACCATTGTACTGTAATGATAGTATTTTTGAATAGGAATGAGTAAAATGCTTTTCTACATGCCTGATCTTCTCCTCCATTAGCATCAGCAATCCAATTAATTTCCAGGATTTTAGTAGTAAGAATACAAAGAGAGTTTCTCACATTCAAAATAGTGCTGTACTGTAGTGTAATAACATCAACGGCCAACAGCTGTTGGGTTTTCTAATTTCCTTTAGTCCTTGCTGAGCACTACCCTGTGAAGGAGATAGGAGTGTATTGGATAAATTGACAAAAATAGAAGACAAATTATTGACACACTTCTAGAAACTCTGTAGAACTCTTCTCTGTAGGATACCTCAATGAAGTGAATAACTCTAATCCAAAACAGGAAGAGGGTCAAATTATTAGCAGGATGGAACAGCACCTTCAAACAGGCGGAGAAATGGTGTCTTTTGTATTTCTGAGACTTATTTTGTTCTTCTATTATGTAAATGTTCCCTAACAGCCTGTATGCTTGCCCTGGGTCCTGTTGTACTGGGGTGGATGCTTGGCAGTGTCACCACAAAGACATGTTACAAAGTGCGAAATAAGTTCCTAATTAAACACATGGCACAGACCTAGAGACAGGGGAAATGGAACAGCTGGCAGGTCTTGACGGAGTACAAAATGAAAGATAGAGGCTTTTCTCTAAATCACTGGGAACCAAAGACAGCACTTAGCGTCAGTTATAGCTCAGAGGGTATCACCCAGGAAATAAAGGAAAAATCCCTTTGCCATGTCATTGGGTTTTCAACTCTGTTCCCTATTCTTATATTGTTTGAGAATAGCTAAAGATGGAGGAGATGAATGTGGAATATTGAATAAATCATTCAATGTGTGCCTAAATAGATTGTTTGGTCTATTATGTCTTAAATAAAGTTTAAAACAGAGTGCCTCAAATATAGTTTTATATCTTTAGTACACATAGGTATATTTGTAAATCTTATACACAAGGTGAGATCAATTGTAGACAAAGAAACTATACCTTCTCCATACATCTGAGTACACTATAAATAGACTTGTGAGTCAGTCAAGTGCATGCACATGTGTGCACATGCACACATCCTTCAGAGATAAAGATTAATTCTCAGAGACAGGTAGATATTAAAGAAGAAAAATGTTTTCCTTAAACAAAATGTAACCCTCGCTATCCTGGGAATATATGAACATGGCTGTACAGAGTGAGGTCATTTTTCTCTTTGGTTCATCTCTTTTAGACTCTGCCTACAGGCTCACCTTCTAGAATTTAAAAAAAAAATGCATAAAAAGCAGGTTTATTAAAAAGTCCCTACAGCCCACTGAGAGCCATGGAGAAACTGTCAGAAGTGTTTCTGTAGCTCCGGAGAGCTAACACTCCTATGAAGGGCATTCTCTCTTCTATTATCCCTATTCTCTCCCTAATTAGACGTGAAAGGTACCACATAATAATTTTGTTCAAGTTATAATGGGGCAGAAAAGCACTTCTGGAGTGATGAAGTAAAATCTCTAAAATTCTGTTCTTCTGTGAAAGTAATGAGAAAGTTAGCTAAAAAAAAGTCAAAATAAATTCATAAACACTCTGTAAATCATATGCTTGCAGCAGTCAAGGACTACTTTGTAAAAAAAAAAAATGTCTGGCTCTTGTTGAAGAGCAATAAGCTTTGTGGCATTTTAACTTGTCCCATTCCCACCTTGCTCTCCCTAGCTCCATAGTAGCCTTGAAAATCAAATATTGGAACTATGCTCCATGTGAAAACCAGTAATTTAGCCATTAGTGAAAGGGGAAGAGCAGATTTGAAGCTCTGGAGAATTGCTGCAAGTTTTTGTTTGTTTTTTTAGAGCTCCTTGGAATTCCCTATTCCCAGGGATTCCCATTTTATGACCTTACTGAGACTTGCTCTGTGAGGGGAAAAAAAATGTCTCCAGGGCAATAAATAATTATCCATGTCAATTGTTTAATGTTGCAACTGTCTGTACAGACTTCTGAAGGTAACAAGAAACACAAACTAAGCACAATTAGACCAGGAAAGTAATTTAAAAAATAATATCAGTGAAAATAACAACAAAAATTCTTGGAGGAAATTTCAAAGTGTGGAATTTCCAAATTGTCATACTATGTGTTTGAAATGTCCAGTTATTTTTTTAAATAAGATATAAACAAGTTATGAAAGTATGGCACATGCACAGGAACACCAAAAGGGTCGACAGAGATGAGACCTGAAGAACCCAGTCATTTTACATACAGTAAAAGAGCTTTAATAAGGTCTAAGAATCAAATGACAGTATGAGAAGAATGTCTCACCAAATACAGAATAGCGATAAAATGTATTTATTAAAAATTTAAATTGTGGAATTGAAATAGAACCAAAATAAATCAGAGGGGTACAACAGACTATTGAAATAATCAGGAGAAAGAATCCAGAAAGTCTTCAGATGTGTTTTCTTTGATTAGTGAGTTCTAGCCAAAAAATGAAAGAATTGACACCAGTCCACAAATACACTCAAGAAAGAACAGGCAGGAATTCCTCTCAGGTTATCTTTTGAGGTCAGTATTGCTCTGAGCCAAAGACCACAGATACAAATACCACCAGAGAACAAAATTGCAGTCCAGTATCCCATGTGAAAATTGACTAAAAAAAATCAATACTAGCAAACCAAATCCAGCAACATATAAAAAGGTTATACATTATGACCCTTTGCAGTTTATCCTAAGAATGCAAGATGGACTCAACACTGACTGATGAAAATCCATCAGTGTAACACAACACATTAACAGAAAAAAGGACAAATCCCACAAAATAATTTCAATAGACACAGAAAAAGGATTTGACAAAACCAGTATGTTTTCATTTAAAAAGAATAATAAAAATAAAGGCACTCAGCTAATTAGGAATAGAAGGGAACTTCACTATCTGATAAAGAAAATCTAAATATCATCAGGTAACAACATACTTAATGGTGAAAGAATAATGCTGTTACTTAAGTATACTATAAGATATAGGCAGATAAATTAGGCTAATAATAAAACAATCAAAAGTTTGGAAAGAAAGTAAAACTCTATTCTCAAATGATATACTCGTGTACAGAGTAAGTTCTAAGGAATTCACAAGTCAATAAAACTAATAATCAAGTTCAGCAAGTTTTAGTATTTTATTGAGGTTAGAATAAAATTAATATATAAAAATCAGTTGTAGTTCTACATACTAGTAATGAAGACTCTGAAAAGGAAATTAAGAAAATAATTCCCTTTACAATAGCATGAAAAATAATAATGTACTTAGGCATAAACTTAATGAAAATAGTATAATATTTATACACTAAAAACTACCTAGAAAATTAAAAAGTCTTAAATAGATGGAAAGAGATCCCATGATCTACGATCAAATGCTTTAATATGTTAAGGTGGTAATAGTTACCAAATTGATATCAAAACTTAATATTACAGTTGATCTTTTGGGAGAAATCAATGAGCTCACTCAAATGTAAAGGAACCAGAAGAACCAATACGGATTTTAAGAATACAAATTCTAATAACTGATTTTCAATTTCAAATCTCATTTAAAATCTGTAGCAATTAAAACAATGTTAGTGGCCCAGGATGGACATATAGATCCATGGAATAGAAGTATCAGAAGTAAACCCTTGTCTATAATAATTATTTTAATTTTATTATAAATTGATTTTTGGCAGAGATTCAAGGAATTTTTGATGGAAGTAAGTAATCTTTTTGATAAATGGCGCTGGCAATACCGAACACACATATATAAATATTGTATTCCTAACAGCATGCACAAACTCAAATGGATCATAGTAATTCAAAATAGATCACAGTTCAAAATTCAGGAAGTGTAAATTTCTTACAAGAAAAAATTGGAGTTAACTTTCATGATCTTGGATTTGGCAGGAAATGGTTTCTTAGCTCAAAAGCACAAGCAACAACAAAAATAGATGAACTTTTTAAATTAGAAATTTGTGAGCCACTAGTAAACTATTAATAAGTTAAAAAAAAAACACCCTCAGAATGAGAGAGAATATTTACAAATCATAAATCCAAATAGGGATTTCACCAAAGATAGGAAAGTTATTCAACAAGTAAATGCAAATCAAAACTGTAGTGAGACACCAGCTCATACCTACTAAGATGACAATAATGAGGAACCAAGAAGTTTGACAAAAACCTAAAGTATCCGAGTTGACCAGTGCAACCCTAGAGAAATGCAAACATATGTCCTCACATAAACTTGTACATGAATTTTGGAAAAAAACAATATGCCATAAACCAATGAAAATATAAACAACGTGGTATATGTTTATACAATGGATTATTCAGCAATACAAATGAAGCACTGATGTACTACTATATGGGGAAATCATAGACATTATACTAAATGAAATAATATAGTCACAAAATACCACATATTCCATTTATTTCAAAAGTCTGAAAGAGGGGCCTCCCTGGTGGCGCAGTGTGTTGGGCAAGGCACTATGAAGCAAACCGCAGCCACTGCAGCGTGAGTTCGAGCCCTGCCGCCGGCCAGGGAGGGGACCCACATGGCGCAATGGACCTCTCCTGCCTTGCCCGCTGCTTCCCTCAGCAGTGTGTTTCAGTCAGTCTGCCTGTTCTGCTCCCTACTCTGTCTGGTGAATCCTCTCACCTCTCGAGATCTGTACCCCAGCTCTTGCATTAAATAAATAAATCTTTAAAAACAACAACAACAACAAAAAACAAAAGTCTGAAAGAGGACAGCCAGCTATAGAAAGTAGATTAGTGGTTGTTAGGGCCTGGGGCGGGGAAGGGAGAGGAAAATTGGAGAGTTGGAATCAACTGCTAATGTGTATAGTTTTGATGTTTTTATAACTGAGCATTCTCAGAGCCACTGGATTGCAAACTTTCAAGAAGCAGGCTTTATGGTATTTGGCATCTTACAAGACCTCTTATAAACAAAGTTCCGACTGGGGGGACATCCTCTCAGAGGATTCCATTGTGGTGTACAAATTACAGCCACCACTTGTTTGCCCCACAGTTGTCCTTTCATTCTTGTGCTAAGGCCACACATTCTGATCCCCTGCTCTGGTGAATCTCCATCAAAAGAACATCAATGGCTGGGGCCCACCATGAGAATGCCTGGCATTCTAAGTGTCTATACTCCTGAGAACTTTTCATTCTCATAGTAGAATGTGTGTTTCTTCAAGAGCAGAGTATGATCCTCTCATATATGAGCACAAAATTGTAAAATCTTTAATAGTGTTATTATATCAGATTGTGCTCTTACCTTCCTAGCCAAAGGCTCCTTCTTTGTGCAAGGGTCTTGAATATTACCAGGTATTATTCAGTTCTCTCCATTATCTTTTTTTTAATCTACAACTTACTCTCAATCGGAATATCTCATATACTGCCATTTCAAAAGTCAGACCCCATTCAAATCGATAGATTAAACAGAGGGCACAGCCACTTCATGACATAATTCT
This sequence comes from Galemys pyrenaicus, assembly GCA_019455555.1. NCBI lineage: Eukaryota > Metazoa > Chordata > Mammalia > Eulipotyphla > Talpidae > Galemys > Galemys pyrenaicus. Next base: position 1,597,827 of record JAGFMF010011464.1, read on the forward strand.
GACAGCTGTGTGGAGGCTCTTTCCAAGGGTGAACCGTGATGTGTGTGGGACATAATGTACAAACAAACTGGTGAGTCTGAGGGCTTTCATCTAAAATATTTTGTTCTATGAATACATATTTTATAGTAACTTATTTCTATTACTTTTTTGTGTATTATAACCTACATGCTAAAGATCTGTTAAACTACATCAGGAAAAAATCACACTAATTAGTGATTCACACTAACACGTGATTAAAAGAAAAACAACTGGTATATATGAACAAAGAAATCAGTGGTTTTGTTCACCAATGTATAGTTCACCAATGTATAGTGAGCTGAAAAGAATCTCACAGATGAAGTTAAGGAAATAAATAGAATGCAAAGCGATCTTTGAAGTCTTTAGTTCAGGCTTCTCAACTGAGACTGCTGACATTTCGGGATGAGTAACTCTTTGTTGTGAGTTGCAGGCCCCTGGTACTGCCCATGATCCTTTGTCTTTCCTACTAGATGCTGTTCTCTCTTCTATCCCATGTGTGACAACCAAAAATGTCTCTCTGAGGAGAGAGGGAAGTTATTCCACACCCCCACCAACTGAAAGTCAAATTTTCAGTCTCATACCTTCGTGTTCAGAAGGACAATTGAAGCTTAGTGCTTTCAAGTAATTTGCTTTAGTGACACATGTGAAAGTAGAACCTGGTTAGAATACTCTGGTGACTCTCTGTACAGGTGCTCCTCTTCATATCGCTCTTCTTAAAGAACGAAAGACACGATATGATCCCAAAATGCTAAATTTTGGCTTTGAGTCAGGTGAAATCATCGTCTATATAATTCAATATTCAGCAGTTTGCCTATTTTTTATTGCTTCTGATATGTAATTTCTGAAACCAACTAGAAAACTGTATGCCAATGACAATAGAAAGAACAAGATTCAATATGTTCTTCTAGGTTAGGTTAAACTCTGTAAGTAGTATCCATAATGCTGATCAGACTTTGTGAACTTTTATAAATAGAAGAGAGGAAAGATTTATAAAAGATATATTGCTCAGTAACGTAAGGAAACTGAATGGTGACTTTTAGAAGGTGTAGTTCTGTGGCATTTCCCCCTTACTTACCTACATGTTGGATCAAGTGAATAGATGAATTTATCCCATTTTCTATTCTCATTACAGGTGTTGTCAGGAAAAGTGAGTTATTACAGAATTTTATTGTGATACAGTTGGTGAATTATAGCAGTGAACAGAAGATGTTAACCTCTCTTATAATTGTATATCTTGAATGACTATTATGCCCTTTCCAAGTGCTTCTAAAATAAAAATTTGCCTCTTAATATCCATATAAATTTCAAGATAATAATGCTTAAATGGAACTGTTGGAAGGGTTAAGAGCATTTCTCTGGTGAAGGAAAATTCTTATCCAATAAGCTGACCTCTAACAAAAGCAAGCCTTTGTGATATGGAGTGTAAAAACAGATTTTCAAACTTCATAGCATATAATTTGATGTAGAGTGGTCTTATTTAGATGTGCAAAACATTTTGCTGGCTTTCAGAAATGTGAACATTTATAAAGATATGCTGACTGATAGCTCAGTTGGCTTACAAGAGTGTTGAATGTTGACTTGCCCAAAACATCACCGTGAACACTTGTTCATTAGGTAAACCTAAGTGTTATCTAACTACTGACTAAAAAGAGAACACCACCTTGATTGGCTCTTTGTAGTGTCTCCAAAGGGGAGGTTAGAGTAGGATAGTTGTAAGATTTTGACCTGGGATGTGTGATTTTAAGATGTGCCTTATAAGGAGAATGCATTGTTGGGTTTATTTGGAGTTTTTGACAAAATAACTTTGCATTAATGTTAACAGGAAGATGGAGATTTTAATGAAAATATTGATGGCATGCTGTAAACCTTCAAATGAAGCCAATTTTTTTGGATCACAGTCTTTCAGGACCAAGTATATCCTTAAGCAAGTAAATTAGTTATATTGCTTGTTCTTAGTATTGTTCAACAGTATACCTGGTCTCATTATTGTGTAACATATAGATAAAATACCTGACTCCAATAAGGTAGAGAGGTAGCATTGTATGCATTTTATTTCCAAAGGCTAATTTGAATTCATAGTTATTATTAAATTCCTAAATAAGGAGGGACTACTATCAGGGTATCTTGGATAAGACAGATGATTCAAGAAAACTTCATATAAGCATGCCATTGTCCTGTGTTTATTGGGAATGCATAGTTTTGGTTCTGAGGTCCTTTACCAATTCCTACTATATGCTCACTATAATAAAGTCCTAGGCAAGGAACTATGAAATAAAACATAAAGCGATATAATAGACCATTGCCAATCCAGCAAAACAAATCAGTTTTAATCTGATGTACTGGTTGATGAATTGAGAACTTATTAACTAAAAAAGCAGTAATGGTATAGATAGTAAAACCACTTTCTGCTAAATTCTGGGCTGTAGAATGTAGAGAATGAAAATATTATATGTGATTCTTGCTCTCAAAGAGTTCACAGTCAACTTGTAGATAGAAGGCAAATTTGCAAAGAATTATTTATAATGAAAAAATTATAGAAGAAATTGCTATATTTTATGTCTAGCAATTTAAAATGACTATATTGCCAGTTGTTTTTTTCATGTCTAATTTTGGTGGAACTTCCAAGTTGAAAGAGTCTTGATCAAATTTAATCCATTGATCAGAGTGTATAAATAGTTTCTCTCTAAGCTTCTATTGCAACCTTTTTAAAAAAATATTTATGCATACAAGAACTGGGGTATAAGCCAGAGGTGTGAGAGGTGAGAGGATTCACCAGAGACAGAGCAGGGAACAGAACAGGCAGATTGACTGAAATATACTGCTGAGGGGAGCAAGGAGTGAGACAGGAAAGGTCTGCTGTACCATGTTGGTCACCTGCCTGGCTGAGGATAGAACTCTTGCTGCAGTGGCTGTGGATAGCTTCATAGTGCTTCTACCTAATGCCTTGCACCACCAGGGATGCCCCAATTGCAACCTATTTTTTAAAAAGATTTATTTATGTATGTATACAAGGAGTGGGGTGCAGGCAAGAAGTGTGGGGTGTGAGAGGATTCACCAGAGACTGTGGGGAGCAGATCTACTGAAATGTACTACTGAGGGGAGAAGTGGGTGAGGCAGGAGAGGTCCACTGTGCCATGTGGGTCACCTCCCTGGCCCACGGCAGGGATCAAACTCATGCTGCAGTGGCTGCCAGTTGCTTCATAGTGCATTGCTTAACATATTGCACCACCAAGGAGGCCTCAGCCAATCGCAACCTATTTTTAAACACACAGGTTGGAGATTTACAAAGGAATATAATGAGTTGCATTTTTAAAGAGCCAAAAATAGCTTGAAGAACTATGTAGGCAGTTACAATTATTGAGCATGAACACAGAACTTTAATAGCTTCTGTAGAAGCTACTGCTCTATGTATGAGAGGACCTAAGAGTCTCAGAAATCCTGCTATAGAAGCAGAATTAAAATTAGAATAATAGGGCCCTCTCTGATAGTGCAATGGGTTAAGCAATGCACTATGAAGCAAACCGCAGCCACTGCAGCACGAGTTTCCTGCTGCCAGCCAGGGAGGTGGCCCACATGGCGTAGCAGACCTCTCCTGCCTCACCTGCTGCTCCCCTCAGCAGTGTGTTTCAGTTGATCTGCCTGTTCTGCTCCCCACTCTGTCTCTGGTGGATCCTCTCACTCCTCACACCTTTCTGATCTGTACACCAGTGCTTGTATGCACAAATAAATAAAATCATTTTTTTAAAAAATAGAATAATAGCTAAATTTTTGAGGAAACCATTCAAAATACAGTTATAGGTGAGATAATTGATGCCACCTTAGTTTCCTACTGAAACTTGTCCAAGTATGAGATTCTCTGATTCCTTACTTCTAGTACTAAACTTGTAACTACAAATGTCAGAAACTACATACTTTTGATGAACGGTAATAGGAATTCAGAGAACAAAGTCTTTATCAATCTGTTCCAAATAATGAACTTAATAGCTATATTTACATATAGCCTGTGTTTCTTCTGTGACTTGGATGGATGGAATTTTGACATGCACATGATCAGGGTTTCAGAGAATATCATAGCATGTCACATGCAGAAAAGTACTCTTCACTGTTATAATTCTAGGACTACTCATTCACTATACCTAATGGTCCAGCAGATCTTTATTTTAAGCATTATTAGATCAGTCATGATAAAATCGTAGTATAAGTAGCATACTTTAAGCATGCATACAAGAAAGAGATCAGAAAATTATCTGAAGTCATTACGGAATTCTTAAAATCTCAAGAGAGTTAAGGTGAATCCACTTCATTTTGCAGAACTTGCAAATTATTAGCTGTACAGGCAGCAGCAATATAGTTGTAGGACATGCAATCACAAAAGAGGTTAAATATTTGAAAAAGGAGAACGTTTGAAAATAAATTCTCATTGCCATTTAGCTTTGACTCTTCTCAATGACATCTGTGAGCAGCAGTAAATGGTGGAAGTGGCAGTGCCTCTGATACCATGAAGTAAGTCACTTTGCTTCAATCTACCTAAAACCCATACTTACCATAAATCTACCATATTTAGCCAAGTCACTTCAGATGTTCAGGACCTTTTTCATATATTCACTAGGATTTTAACTGTAGTCTTTTACATTCTAAATTCATTATTACCTTTATTTCTATCTTTAATTTCTATCAAGACTGATAGGAAGATATGTTTTTTAGTGCTTTGCTCATGGATTTTTAAAGCAAAAGCTAATAGCTTGACTTATTCATCCAGATATATTAAATTTTAAATGAAAGAAAATTACATAATAATGTCCTTCTGCTTTATTGTTTTAAGTTAAGGAACACGGTGTATTTGAATAGATTACTTCAGAACTTAATAACTTAATTTTCTCTGGAATGTTGAAAAGAGCAGTAGCATGGTAGGGAGCATGACCAGCTTGGTTAATTAAGTCTTTGTGGGTTGCTCCTACAGAAGTCAGAAGCATACTACTTGTGTGTGGAAGCAGTCAAAGATCAGGGATAACTTTTTTGGCATACGTGGAGCCTTATGTATTCTGCAGTCCATTTCATCTCTAAAGCCGTGTCTAGAGTAAACTTTTCTAGAAAAAGTAGAAATTCCCTGATGTGAGACTCTTGTCTTCTGTGATTGTGCAGGTAAAAATAATAATAAGTGAACAAGCAAATAAGAAAAACATGATAAAAATAATTACCTTTCAGCCTTTCCACCTGTGACTGACAGGTTCTAGAAATAAAATGTGTATAGGCACTTTCGGCAGAGTTTTGAAAAATCCCCCACTTGAATTTGTTTTGCTATAGTTTTCATGTTTCCAAACATATTATTTCCTAATGTTTTATTCTGTAATAATCATATTCTAAAACATTCTACTGACAGTTATTTTTTTTTAATTTGGAGCTGATTTATTAAGATTAAGCATGATTCTGTTTTGAAAGTAAATTATAAATTGTCAACATATCACAAAAGTAAATTAACAAATGGTTCTGCAGTTGTAGGAATAAGAATGACTACTTCAAAGGGGTCAGGGACATTTGAAGAATGATCTAATTTGGCAGGACTTTGACCTTATTTGAGTAAAGTAGAATCAATGGAACAAGATTAGGGAAGTTTCGTTTTGGTCATTGGCGCTTCCACTTTGTACAAGAAGTCATGGATTTACTGGTTTCCTTAATGTCCTCACCCATGAGGAATATGTGCACTGTATGGACATATGCATGTGCACTTAATGTGAACACTAACTAGGAGGCAGTGTGGAGGGTGGCAGTGATGACATCTGGTTCTTCACTTGTGAGTGTTACAGAGTAGTTGGGGAAACGGTGCTTATAATGGTGACAGGACAAAACAGTAGACAGAACAGCTCATGTGCTGTCAAGAGTTGGATGAGATTACTGAGTATGGGGGCAGGGAATAAAGGGAACATCCTGGGCACAGTGGACCCAGCCAGGAAGAATGAATAGTTAAGGAACACAACCTTTCTGCCCAGGAAACACATTTACTTGATCTCATGTGAAGACCAGAGGAAATTCAAAAGGTTACATTTGAGTCATTCACACATTACTTCCATGAAAATTTTCTTTCCATTCATCCATTCTCAATAATCTGCCCCAAGCCTTTGGAATCCATCTTCCAGGAATATCTTTGCCAGGGACTCTGCTTGACTTGTAAAAGGAATTCATGTGTAAAAAGACTATTAACACATTCATCATCAAATGTGGTCTGCCACCAGATTTATGTCCAGACCAACCTTACTTTTTACAATACAATCCATTAACTGTGCATAAACATGTTCAAGCAATTTAGATAATGTGCGTAATAGTGAAACTGAGTGATGGACTGCCCTAGGGTAAAATGATTCAAAACTGGTGGCATTTAAAATTTCCTGGCCAGATGTTAACTGATTGTTTTGATAGCAAATTAAACAGAGAGAGGTAAAAAGGGGAGCATGCCAAAGAATTATCTTTGCCAGATATCTTTCTTCCCTAAATGCTCCTATGAGGCCCCAAAATAGATTCATTAATATTCTATTCATTTTGTTACATTTATTCATGTACACACTTACATATACATATATGGGGTGTTTTTTGTTGAAATAAATTCTCTACTTGCTAGAGCATTTCAGGAATGGGAAGGAAGTGTACTTTGAACATTAATTTTAGAACGCTTAGCATGAGATGATTGATTTATCCAATGCAATCCTAACAATTAAAAAAATTGAGGTCCAATAGGGTTAATAGCTTGCCCCAAGTTAGACAAATCATGTTGGTATATTTCATGGCTTCCTAAAATTTCCCAGCTCATTATGCCAGGTTGGATTAAAGATTAGCTATCTCGTGATATTATCTTGCTTAGGTTCGTGTGAGATGGTGATGGATAAATGTCTTACGATTTGCCATATGATTTATAAAGTTCTACATTAAAGTGGAGTTTTCTTCTCATTCTTATTGCTGAAGCCCACTCTTAAACTTGAAGATAACTTTATGCTTCAGTAGTACTAATATAAATATTAATGATAATAAATAAATTTGGGGTGCTTACTACATGGTACACACTGTGATGAACAATTAACGTATATCATATTAATTAATTCTTATATTTAGTGTGAAAAAATTATGATTCTGCTTTTACCCATGAAAAAACTGAGATTCAAATGAGTTATAACCTTCCTAGGGTCTTAAAACTGATTAGTGAGGATGCTGGAATTTGAATCTTGGTAGTCTGACTAAAATATGTTTAGATTCACTGACAGACATTAAATCAAGAGCTATTCCTTCTGGTTCCCTTGCTCTAATTTCATAATTACAAAAGGTTAGAAGACCTAGAAATAGCGATTTACATGTTTTCAGACCTGCCTTAGACAAATCATAATCAATGATTTTGTTTTTCTTAAAATTAGATAGACATTTTAAACATCAAAATAGTTTTTCAATTATCAATTCTTTCCAATCACTAGCTACTAAAATTGAATATTATAATAACCACTTCAGAACTATTCATTGAAAACAAATATACATATACTGTCTAGGGCCCTGCTAGTAGCATAGGGGTTAAGTCTAAGTACTATCACAACTACAACCTGAGTTCAATCCCCAGCCTGGGAGCTAAACCACATATGGTGCAGAAGACCTCTCCTGTCTCACCCGCTGCTTCCCTTAGCAGTGTGTTTCAATAAATCCATCTGTTCTTTTTCCCACTCTCTCTGGTGAATCCTCTAAGCTCCCCACCATCCTGTACTTTAGCCTATATCCAAATTCTTCTATGCAAAAAGAAAAGAAGAGAAAATATCATTGTTTAACAAAACTTTACAAAGAACTTTCTGTAAATGACAGGCATTTTAATCTAGATTAGAGTTACTCTGGAGTCACTCAACCTATTTGAATTCTGAGCCAGTCATTTTCTGTCTATGACCTGGTCTACTTCTTTAGTATGTATGTCATTAACAAAAAACACAGAACAACCTGGTATAATGATTCCTACCTTACAAGACTGTTGGAAGAAATGAGTACATACACAAGCATGCAGAGAATTACTGTGTAGTGTTAGCTATAATACTGTTCCATGTTGCATGTCCATTTTTTTTTAAGGAAAAATATTGGATGGTTTCAGTATAGGAGGAATGTTAGGAAACAAATGACGGACTAAGGAAAAAATTAATTACAACAAAGTGAAAATCAAAGCCAACAGACGATTATAAATCTGCATGTCCATTTCTTATTGAGACTGCTTAAGCTTGTGAGTGTAGCATACTATTTATGTGCTGAAACATATACTGGCTTGACTTTTATTGGAAGACCACTCAGGTCTCACATCTGGATAGGTAGCACTGCTGGATCCCTTTTAAAACCATGGGACTTGCTGCAGGTTGAAAACCATAAGAAGGTGACTCTGAAATGAAGTTCTGGTGTATTAGATGTTTCATAAGTAGAGTTCTTGGGATCAACATCTGTGAAAGGGAGAAGAAAAGGTGAAAAGAGGGAGAATTTGAGTGCAATGCTATTTCTTTTTTCTCCCCTTTATTTATATATATATATTTGCCATCAATTGTAATCCCCATGTATTCCCCATCACCATATCACCAGTGCACCATCACCTCAGTCCCCCGTGCTCCCATCTGCCCTCAACCCTTCCTCTCACCTCCTCCCCACCAAGTGTCCCCAATTTGTCCTTGTCTTTTCATTTTTGGTTTTTGTTGTGTCTTTATTATTATTGTTCCTTTTCTTGATCCTTATCTGGTTCCCTGATATTCCTCCTAGGGGAGGAACCATCTGGTATTTTTCTTTTGCCTTCTGACTTATTTTGCTGAGCACAATCCCTTCCAGTTCCAAGGACAGTTCTGACAAACCACGTTTGGGGGAACTAGAATTGTCTTCTGAGATTATCTGGAGTTGGATTAAGGTGGCAAAGTCTGTATGTTTCAGCACTGATCAGACACTGGATGGGAGTCACCAGGGATGCCCGTTGTGCCAGGTACTTGAGAAAGCAGCAACTCCTGAAAGAACCTGACAGTAGACTATCCAATGACCATGCCCTCACTGGCTGTGCAATGCACACTTCATTAGGTTTATTCAAATTTCCTATATCACCATGAGTAGAAATAAATTTCCAGTAGTTATTTTAAATATAAATATGTATATTTTAATTTATATTATTCATAGCATAAGGTATGGCCCAAGTTTACATACACATGCACTTAACATATACATTACCTATCACAAGGTATAATTCAAAGACTTCATTGTTATAATTAGTTTAGACTGTACACAAGAGTAATGATGTTAGTAAAATATCTATTGCTCTCCTAAAGGAAAAAAAAAAGGTAGATAAAAACCTAAGAATCCTTGTCTTTGTTGTATTCCCTTGCATTTGACCATGGGTGGAATTTTTGAATATGATATCACTTCTTGATCCATTATTCAGTAAAGGGAAATTATCCGGGTGAGACCAGTATAATCAGAAGAGCTCTTCAAAAGCAGGTTTTGCCAGTTGATAGAAGGGCGGGAAGTCAAAGAGATCATAAAAACTGCTGCTTTTAAAATGAGAATGCTCATATAAGAAGGGCTTCAGACTGACAGGTAAGGAACAGGGATCGCAGGTAAATGAACACAAATAACTGATTTCTGTTTATCACTGGACTGCCTTCCTCTGACCCTTGAACAGAGTGTATCTGTTCAACATCTTTATTTTGACTTTGTGTGATTCTCTCCAGTAAGCCCCAATAAGTCATCCTGGATACTTAACCTGCAGAATTGTGAGCTAAAAACAGAGAGTAGGGATAATAATAAACAGGGTTGCCAGAATTAGAAAATAAAAATGAAGAATGCCCAGTTAAATCTGAATTTTAGATAGAGTACTTGTTTAATGTAAGTATGTCCTATGGAAATAAATGAAGACCAACACACGAGAATAAAGGAAGGCTATTTTATTTGTAACAAGGATGTCAGCCACTGTCATAGACATTTTGGCAGAGACTGAAAGGGAGACAGAAGGATGAGGAATCATTGTAAGAGAGGTTTCACTCATGTAAAATATAGAGGAACAGACAAAACTAAACCAAAACACATCTTAGAAATATGACTGTAGATCTGATGCTACTAGATGAGAACGGTGGGGAGAAAGAGGAGGTGCAGAGAGGGGGATGAAGGCCCAGTGGAGTCTGGTAAATGGTTGCTATGGGTGGGTGTGGTGTGATAACATTATCTGATGAGATATGTACCTGTACCCATAAATCATATACAGTAATGTAAAGCAGTGTTATTAAATAACAAGACAATATTTTTTAAAAAGGGGACGGTTTCAAATGTGCCCTAATGGAGACTGTAGGCATGAGAAAGCTGCAGTTGGACATCTTCTAAAACTGGGTATCCTAATGTGATTGTTTAGGAATATGTATTTTGCTTCCACTGATTGGACCTAAATTGTAAAAAGGGGAAAAAATGAGGGAAATTTTATTGCACAGTTATTAATTAAATTCTGGCCATTTGGGGTTGATAAGAAAGTTACTGATTGGCTTTGAGGATTATTGCTCCGGACCTGTGTAGTGGCACGAAGGCGGCACTGGGCAGGTTCAAGATGGTTCTTAGCAGATGGTAAAGGAAGGAGTCTTGGAGCCCTCGCTCGTAGCTTTTACACTTTTTATTGTCAGAGGTGAGCAAGTACATGGCAGGCCTGGGTGCCGGGGGTGGGGGCCAGGAGGCTGGCAGGCCTCCCGGCACCCGGCATCTCACCCTCTCACTGCTGTTCGTTGGTCTTGCTGCTCGCGTTGGTACTCTCGCTGCTTGTTGGCCACTACTGGCGTCCTCATGATGCCGCCCAGATAAGCCCGTGTCCAAACTCAGGTGCGCCCACTTGTGCATGCCCTCCTAGGCATACGCGCGGCACCGCAGGTTTCCATCATTATACCAGTGGCAGGAGGGCGGAAAAGCCTGAGACTTTTCTCAGACCCCACAACCTATTATCTACAAGTCTGACTTCAGCAGACTGGCTTCTTGCCCATGTTACTGCAGATAATATGGCAGCTTCCATTGTAGGTTGATGAAAGTTGTGGGTGTTGATACTGTTTCATTAACATTACAGTGATGATGATATATTAACATTTGAATTTTTCATTTTATGAGAAGACCAATGAGCACACAATACTCTAATGTAACAAAAGCAGTCTCTGAACGATATAATTCCAGTCTATAGAATTTTCTTGAGGGAACTTTTTAGGTCAGTCAAGTACTTGAGTCACAATATGCTGTTAACCCTCTGCTCATAAAATCAACTGAACTCTAAATGCAAGCTTTTTCAGGTGCGTAAACTAGTTTGAGTTAGCAAGAAAATACTATCCCCATTTTTCTGATTTGAGCAAACACTGATATTCTCGATGTATTTTTTTTCTTTCTTTACTCTCTCCAGTCCCTGTAATGTTTATTGATTCCCCTTCCTTTATCCCTTTCCATTGATTGGTAGGTGACTATAGTTATGTGTTAGGCCTATTGATCCTGAAGGAATGGCCTCTAATGGGGGTCAGCTGAAGTCAGACATGAGCCTGGCCCTTCCTTGACATTTGTTAATTTGGTTTATTGGGATTTTGTACTTCTCATTTTCCAATGTACAATGGATTGACTGGAATGAAGATTTTTAACATATTTACTAGCTGGCCTGGTTTTGGTCATGTTAGCAGCTCCCTTGTTATTCTGGGCTGAGTGTTGGGGTGCATATTGCCAGGACCCATCTGGCTTGAGCAAGTTGTTGCTGCAAGTTGCCTTGCAAGGTGAGGCATGCACTAACTATGGCCAGATCCTGCTTCTCAAGTGAGGGAGAGTTGTGCATTCCAGTTTCAGTAGCATATGTAGCTGTTTCTGATGCTTGTTCTTTTTGACTGTAACAACTGAAGCAAACAATATAAGTCAGAACCCATAACTTTTAGGGTATTTAAGTCAACCCATGTGTTGTGACTTTCAAAATCTAAAGTCTTCAATCAAAAAAATAATGAAAGTGTTAAAAGGTAACATGGTCTACTGATTAAAAAATATATATATGACCTAAAGAGGTTTTGGACACAGACAGAATGGTTTAAATACTTCAAAATAGCATTGCTAGCTGGTAGCTATGTGAGCAAGGATAATCACAAAACACTTTGATATAAACTATGGGGTATTCAAGTGATAACTCTTCCTTATGAAGAATGTATGGGATGGAGATTAATATATCTTCTCCTAGTGGATTTTTCTTCTTTATTGTAATTATTTTTCTATGTGTTTGATTTTCTCTTCAGTTTTTTCTTTTGTATATATTAACCCAGGATGGGGAAAAGTTAAATTAATATTCCTGGAAGATGTTTCTCAACATCATTTTGAGATAAAACTCTAAAGTTTTCCTAGTTTACCTTCTCATCTGAGTGAAGCAATCTTCATGGTTTAAGCTACAAGCAGGAATTTCCTGTATACAGATTTCATGTTTCTAAAGGTGGAATAGATCCTGCATTGCCTTCCTTTATCATCCACCTATCATTAGATAAGGACACCTCAGAATTAGAAGCCCCCTCATCAAAAATAATTGTTTTCTAATATCAGTCATTCACTATTCCTATTTATGTAAACTAAATTCAAACTTTGAAGCATGTTATCACAGAGCTGTTCTAATAAGCACAAGTTCAGATTTATATTTCTATCTGACTGCTTTCAGGGTTTGAATCTTCACTTTGACTGTCTCATTAAAAAAGAAAAAATGATAAAAAACTTTGAGGGTGGGAGGAAAGTGAAGTTTCTTACTTAGAGGCTCCCTAGATTGTAATTACATGTGGACTTAAAGTAGGTCATTTGTCTCTATGTCAAAGGGTAGAGTGGGGACAGTTTGAGGACTCCCACTTGACCAGCTCATTCAGTAAAATTAAATGAATTTTGTTTTGTGCTTAGACAGTTTAGTAATCATGTCTGTTATGGGACTAATTTACGTCAAGCATGTCAAAAGCATTCTGAAAGATGTAATGAATTCACTGTGGCATCAACTGCTCTTAGCTTAATTTTTAGGTACATATTTAAGAGAAGAAAATATTGAACAAATCCATTTAAGAGTGATTTTGAGAAGACAATATGGCTTATTCCTGAGTAACTGGTTAAATTTCTTTCAATTATTAAATTATCATTTATGTAAAATTACTTTATTAGCAGAAGTTAATTTATATGTAGATAATCCTGTTTTCACTGCAAAGAGATTTTTAAAACTTCAGCATTATAGAATTGTGCATACCTGCATGCATGTCTATGTGTGTGTGTGTATGTATGTGAGAGAGAGAGAGAGACAGAGAGAGAGAACATGCAAGAAACCAAGAAAGCTTGAATGGAGGGCAAGTGTAGCAAAATTCCATACCCATCCCCACATTGCAAGTATATAAATAGTGGAGTTGTCATTATTAGTGATATAATTTAGATGACTCTATCTCAGTATCATTTTATAAATAATTTGGAACTTTGGGTTTGTGTATTTCAATGCATCTACTTGTAAGTGGAAAAATGAGGGCTCATTGGATTTATATTTATATGAATAGTATAAACCTACAAAATGAATGTAAAACAAATACCATCTACACTGTAGACATTATGCATCTCAATCTAGGAAACTTCCAACTCTGCTATGAGCAACCCACACATGAGCCATGTGCAAACCATCCATTTGATTCTGTCTTCCTTGTGAACTTCCATAGTAATGAGCTTTGTCTTTCATTTTATTTATAATCCCTGGGAAAGAGCAAAGTATGGTGAGAAAGAACTTAGGACTAACACAATCCACCCACACTAGCTGGATGAGGAAGGGCAGGAGTGGCAAGTTGTGTAACTTCACTTTCTTTGCACTTCCACTGTATGAAACAGAGGCTATGTGGTCTGAATGATTATTGGCTATATTAAAATAGCATATTTTAAAAAAATCTAATATCATATCTGGCAAGCAGTAAGAATGAAAACATTTATCTTCCCTCTGCTTTTCTCAGAATTATACCTTTTCACTACATCATAGTGTACTTTCCTGAGATCGTTATAATAGTTTTTATTTCCCTTATTACTTTTTTTCTATCAATATTCATCAAAATATTGGACACAGTATTCAATAGTATTGAATAGTATTCAATAGTTATTTGTTCAGTTATATTGACTGATTTGATTTGACTCATTATGAGTATATTGAATAAGTGATTCTTCTAGCAATTGAAATTTTGACTTAGTTTGAACCTATGATTTTCAAACTGTACAATCATAGGTACAAGTTCTTTAGTTAGATGAGCAAGTGTATGTGAGTATATGTGTACTGTGAAATGCTGTTCAAGACAGAGTAAGTTTATGTTGATAGAATTCTCTCATGTAAGACAAGACTTATATTCAGCACCATTTTGTAATACTATATACTAGGAATACACTTAACCAATATTCTAACAGTGGGAATTGCTTGAAAATCAACTTCTGAGTATAAAAGTCTGAGAACAATATTTGTTTTATCCCTTTGTAATCAGGTTGGAGAAGTGATTAAGAAGTTAATTGTTGCTCTCTACTTGGCACTTGCATTATTTGGAAAATGCTTGGTCATATATATACATACATATATATATATACAAATATATATATATATCTCACTAACTGTGCTATTTCTGCTGTTTCAGATTCAAGATTAAGCCTGATGTTTGACTAGACTTAAGTCTGATTCTTAAAGATGCAATGACTTGTCCCTGGGATAGACACTAAGTGATTAAGGACAAAATTACTAGCACAAACAGGACACAGGACCAAAGTTGCCTCCTCACTAACCTCTTCCCTGATTCCTCATTTCTAACCCATTTCAAATATTTATAAAGCCACTGGCGGTGGTAGCATGCCCTGAGGCCCGCCTCCCCTGGGTCTACATCTAGCATAGGAAAAGGAAGTCCAATATAAAAATAGGAGACAAGACATGCTTTGCGTTGGACTTGTCTGGGTGTTTGTGGAGTCCAAGGAAAATCAAGAAAGGTATCAAGTTGGATCATTCAAGTAAGTGATCTAGAAGCTTGGAGATCAATGCAGGATCACTGCCGTGGCAGAGAAGGAGTAAGGCAGCAAAGAGAAGCAGGGGTAATCATTTTGGTGTTTTTTCCAACCATGATTCTAACTTGACTCATGTGAGTAGGGGAGAAACAATAATCAGCCCTCCTTGGACATCCCTTCTCACAATCTCATTGTGTAAATTGTAGGTGGGTAGGTATATGGACGGACAGATGGACGGATGGATGGACCGATGGACAGAGTTTCATACCTCTAGGTATTGTACCAATGTTAAGACGTGTCAGTATTTAGTGCTATAAACTTAATTTTCCTCTTCTTGCCACCAGTCTTCTCTCTGGTCCTTTGATTCCTCACATTCCCTGTTCTTTGAGGATGGTCCCTTACAAATCTTAAGGAAACAAGACTTCCACTCTTGTACTGAGAAAACCCCTATCTTCTTACCAATTCTAGGAAGGGATCTGATAAACTGTCCCTACCAAGGCAGACACATTGCAAATGCCAGTGGGTTTAAAATAATAACAATAAAAAAGAATAAGGCCAGTTCTTAACCCAAAAGCAGAAAAGCAAAAACAAAAGCAGGACCTAGTGTTATAGAGAATGGGAGCTTCTTATTGTCCTTCAAATCATTCTTCCTCTGAAGCATTTGCTTGTTCAGATATAAAACTAGTTATATGAAAAAACAAGTATTTCAACACTGAGATGATTCAAAACACAGATGTTCGCTTCATTTTACTTGAGAAACTATTCCTGCCTCTCTTAGTATACATGATGAAAGAATAAACTATCCAGCACACTCATTTACATAATCTTTTCAGTTTAAAATGATAATTAGTTAGTCCCAGGCTAGAATGTACAACTCAGCAGGCAAAAGTAATTTTAAAATCATTAGACTTATACATCATGGTCAGGAGGTCAGCACGCTTGAATTTCATTATGCAATAAGGAAAAGCACTTTCAGTTTGTACATCCTCATTCTATGCCCTTGTTTAGAAGAGTAAATTAGAAAATACTATGAGGAAGGGTCCATTTTTACCAATTAATTTCTCAAAGAAAGTAAAGTTGGTGACCCAATGGTTCTGTTTTTAAATGGAGACCTTGATCAGCCTTAATTCATTTAAGGGTCTTGGAAGGAAAAAAAAAAAACAAAAAACAAAAAAACCCACAGTATCTTAACATCAGAAGCATTTATTATAAAACCATCTGTGATTTAAGAAAGATTTGTGCACTATTTTGCCTCAAATTCCTTTAACACCTATTGTTTTTACACTCACAGTGCACTCACAGATGGAGTATGAAGGGTATCCCAAGTTGTATTATTCTATTATTCTAAAGAATACTTTAATATTCTTTAGAAGCCATTTCAGCTCCAAATGATTAGCAAATTTCTGTCAATTTGTAAAGATTGGATCTGTATCCTTTATCTAAGGTTGCCTTACTCTGTGATTCCAGCAAGTTTAGTGAGCAGGCAGTATATAATTCCCCATGGGCCATTTATGGAAGTGTAGGGTTCTCCTCCCTGGAAAATTCCTCAGCAGTTATCCAAAATCTGTGCTGAAAGAGTTCTCAGTGGTGTCCACTGATGTGAATTCTAAGAGACCACTAATATGTTGACCACCTTGTATTGGACAGGTGTGGAAACTGCCATTCCAAATGACTATGGTGAAGAGATCACAATTGAGCACACAACAGTGAACTAGGATGCCTTCTAAGGCTAGACTAACTTGCTGCTTTTGTAACTCAGAAACAACCAATAACTGTGATACAAACTCATATTTTCACCTTTTCAGATAGTCATTTTGTTAGCCTGCCTGATAAAGGCATAGGTGAGTGGGTACATGTGGCAAATCTTCATCTCTAAGTTCTATTCATGAAGATCACAGGGTAAAATGTTGTGGTAGAGAATTGCTTAAAAAGAAAAGGTAGAGAGAGTGGAGAAGTCTTATAAATTCTCACTTCTTGGTTGTTTCTAGTAATTTATCAGCATTCATCCTTTACCTTGTTTATTTTTCATCTTCTCCCTGATGTTTTATACTTAAATATGGTTTGTCTCAGCATTTTTATTCTATTTTTATTCTGTTAGCTTATTCACAATATTACTGCAACCAATCTTTTTTTTTTTTCATTTCAGTTTTATGAGGTTTATTTCTAGTCTTTTAGTTCTCTAACTTTTTATATCTATAAATATGCATATGAATATATATTAATTAGGGAATTTATATATAGAGATTTACTTTTCCTACTTTTGTTTTTAACTACTTTTTTTAAAAGATTTATTTGTTTATGAATATAAGAGCTGGGGCACAGGCCAGAGTCATGGGAGGTGAGAGGATTCACCAGACAGAGCCAGGAATAGAACAGGCAGACTGACTGAAACACACTGCTGAGGGAAGCAGTGGGTAAGGCAGGAGAGGTCTGCTGTGCCATGTGAGTCCCCTCCCTGGCTGGCAGCAGGGATCAAACTCGTGCTGCAGTGGCTGTGGTTTGCTTCCTAGTGTGTTGCTTAACCCACTGCGCCACCAGGGAGACCCTTTAACTACTTTTTAATCCATACCTCCTCACCACATATACCACTTATATTCTGTTTTTTATCACCTTATAATTTTCCTTGAGTTTTATTAAATATGGTTCTCTGTGCTTCTTTTTAAGCATAGCCAGAAAGGTGGTATGGGCTTGAAAAATCCAATCCAATAAAAGATAGCCAGGACAACTTCACTTTCACTGGCTACTAAACCCTCCTCAGCACAGAAAGTCACCCTGAGCCCTCCTCTTCTCATTCAGAAAATCTTGCCATTTAGGCCCCATCACGAGACAGGAAGCAAACAGGTGAAGCCGCCCCTGAGGGCCGCTCCTATCCTATCCTGCACTATCCTTGTATATGTAGTACAATTTCACTTTCTGTGAAGGCATTAGTTCCTGGCACCTCATGGTATGGAGACTTTATTTTAGGAGTGTGATTTATAATATTAATATTACTTTTCCTTTTGTAATTGTAGTCAAAATTTTTCAAAGCTATGATCTAATATATACTATTCATCAGATTTTGGATGGACTATCCCAATTTTAACCATGAACCACAAAGATTAAAAAAAAGAAAAGCAGCTTTTCCTCAACAAAGCACCTTCTTTCCCTTTACCACTCTTCTGTTCTAGGACTGATTCTGCTGAAGACATGAATGAAATAGGACCTCCCAATAAGGAACCATGTAAGGAGATCTACGGGCTTCTCACAGCAAAACCATCCCTAATCTGCTTACTTTCTCATGTCCAGGGAGTTTCTCCATCATTTAGGCAGGAGCTGAAGATATTTCCTTGTTCACTGCCAGTAGACCAGGATAAAAGGACTTCTCAAATAGGCTAGAGCTGTCTCCCTATTGGAAGAAATTCTTATCTTTTCAGAATTCATTTTAGATTGTCTATTCCTGCACTGAATATCAGCATATAAGGAGAAGGATGCTAATTTCACTTGAAGGCACAGATTTTCTTTTTAGGAAATTTCTCAAGTCTGAGGATAAAGGTTTTTAGTCCTCTGTCTTCTCACCATGGGCAAACAGGATTCTAAGACCTGTTAAATATTAAAAAATATTGCATTGAGGTAGGATTGTTGTACGACAGTATCAGTTTTAGGGTTATATTGCACAATGCCCACAACAGTCAAAGTACCAGTACTCCTCCACATTGCCCGTTGGGCTGCCTCTTCTCTTTATGCCCTACCCTGATCCAGGATTCTATGAATTTTTGCTCTGGACCATGGTAAGTGCCTTGATTTTCCACATTTATTTCCTTGGAATTGATGTTGAGTCTCATTCCAAGATAGTACAGGGTTTAGTTCTCTTTCAAAGAAGGTTCTTGATTCTTTGTCTAAGCTAGAAGATTGATTCTTTTACATGAATACTAGAAATTTAATTACTTTAAATAACCCATTGATCTTGTTAATTTCTGGCAAAATGAAGGGCTATCTATTAACTATTCCAAAACCAAAGTTTTAAGTAAAATTTGTAAACAAAAGCCTCCCATCACGCATTTGGATGGTAGATGAGAAATCTGGCAAATTAAACAAGTCACCTAACTAGGTATTTTGTAAACAGATGATCTTTAAGAACATTCCAAGTAACGTTCAACATAATAAATTTGTTCTGTTGGCACACAACAGTGAATTTTATTTTAATGACTGCTATGTTTGATAATAATCACACTATATATTTCCTAAGCTATTTTAGGATTGATGAATATGCATACATAATATATAAAATAGTGACAAACCACTTTCTAAAGTGGTTGTTAAAATTTATGATATTGCCAACAAGGTCTCAGAGTTCCTTATCAACATATATTCTTAAAACATTTGGTATTCCAATCTTCTTCCTTTTTGTATTAATTTGAAGGAGATGAAATAGTATCCTGTACTTTGTTTTTACAGTTTTCTGATTATTTGTGAAATTATTTATCTTAGTATTTAGTGATCATTATATTTTACGTGGGTTCCTATGAACTGACTACGAACTGGCCACGCATGGGCCACTGTGACCTATTTGCTAACTACAAATCACAGCAGGGCATTCCCTGACTGCCTATGGAGTATGGTCCGCATCACAAGGCTGGCCTGGGACACTCCAAGATGGCCACAGGTCTGATTATGTGACTATCTCCATGGTGGTCTCGGGATAACTCTGCCTGGGATAACATCAGCACATACACTTTGCTCACACAAATGTCTCTTGATGTATGGCCACGATGTCCCCTTCTGTTCCTTGTAAAACTTTGTCCCCCTTGTCTCTGGACTTTATTTCTCATACCATTATTGGATAGTCAGTTTTTACTAGCCTGTATGCTTTCAACAAATGACACAAGAATTTCTGCTCCAGTGGCAGATTCTTGCCTTGCAAGCTTGCTCCACAACTTCTGTGTTCCTCATCAAGTTCCCACTGCAAAGCAGCAACAAAGTTCCTGTTGCAACAATTATATATATTAAAGATTTATACATATATATAACATGTATATATATATTAAAGATTTATTTATGTATGCATACAAGAGCTGGGGTGCAGGAGCAGTGGGTGAGGCAGGAGAGGTCTGATGTGCCATGTGGGTCACCTCCCTGGCCAGGGATCAAACTTGTGCTGCAGAGGCTACAGATAGCTTCATAGTGCCCTTTGTGCCACCAGATAAGAGGCCCCTTGCGACATTTTAGTTCTGTTAATTACCTATTCATAGCCTATATCTGATTCCTAGTTTGTCACATTTCCTTTCTTTCCTGATTCATGTGGGAGCTCTTCATGTTTTTCCCTAAAATGGATTTCTCATTTACTTTCTGCTCCAGATACTATTATTTGTATTTTTTTTACTTTTAATTTTTACTTTGTTGTTGGAGTCCTTTTGCTATAAAGAAATATTTGATTTTTATACAAAAGTATTATGTGTGATTTTTTTGCCTTTTGAGTGTGATTTCATAAATATTTAACTACCCTCAGGTCTTAAAGTTAGTGTTTTAAATGTTTTCTTTCAAGTTTTTAAACTGTTTGATATTTATTTTGTATATGATTCAGTGAAGGAATTTGGTGTGTGTTTTTTTTTTTTAATTTCCCAAATAGAAACTCAGCTTCCTCAGTATTGTTTGTTCAAAGATTTTTTTCTTTTCCCCAACAATTTCTAATATCCTTTTTTTTTTTCTTAACTTGGAGAATAGGGAGTGGCTAACACAGATTATAGAAACCTTCATAGCTCAGTTGACTCATTTAACATCCATTCCTTTTCCTTCTGTTAACAACACCAAGGTTTTTGTTTTGTTTTGTTTTGTTTTTTGACATTTATAGGCTGCTCCATCTACTTTCAACTAAACACATAATTGTCTCAAGCTCATATGGAATATTCACCAAGATAGACTGCATTCTGGGTCATGGAACATACTTTCTAAATAATATCTATCTAATATCTTTTCTGAAATATGACATCGTTCATGTGTTGGTCGCTGTTCAAATCCTTTGTTCTGCTCATCCTTGCAACAAAAATATTTCTGGCCTAATGATTTTGTAGATAGCATTACACTAAGCTGTAAACTAGCTAGGGCAAGTATTCTCTCTTTGTTGCTGGTTTAAGAATTGCATGCCTGGAACTTCCCATATGAATTTGGGGAACTGAAATATTTTAAGTAACCCAGTAACTACCATAACCATGACATCTCTCTTTGTGTTCTCAGTAATATATTTTTTAATATTCTCTATTAATTTCTACCTCCAAGACACTGACTTAAGTAGTTGACCAGCCATGTCCCCGTGCTCAAGTATGTGAAAAAGTTAGAAATCAATTCAGAGTCTACCTCTAACATAATTTAAGATAGCATGGAAAGTATTCGCCATTATGCATTTTTCTTAGTTTCGTCTTCTCCATTTAATTATTTGTTTTGTCTTGATGAATTTTATATATATGGAAATCACTTTGACAAATTAAAAACATGATGTGACCATTACGTTTCATTAAACTGAGAAACATGTTTAACTAAATCATCAGCTTATTTGACTAAACAGGATTATGAATTCAGTCAAAATTTTGAAACTAGCTATATGCGCAAAATGTCAAATTCCTGCAATTAATGAAATTGATGAGAATGGCCTTATCCAGTAATTTTCCTTTTAGCCTAGAAATGGAAGTTAATTCAGCTTCATGTACATGCCCTCTGAACGTGACCTTCTACCAGACAGACATAACTTGTTGAAATTTTGCAAGTAAAGCAGTGATAATATATGGCCTGTAATTTTTTTTCTTTTCCTCATTTTTTTCTCCTCCTTTCTCCCTATAATAAAAGTGAGGGCAGGGGGAGGATTTTAACTAGCCTTAGCAAGAAGTTCACCTCGAAGAATAATTTGATATGAATATCATTATTAAAATCCCACTGCTTCAAATGGATTTTTAGATTAATATATCTGCAGAGATATAAAATTATCTGATTTATAACTATGCATTATTAGATCTGAAATGTCAGTTATTATCTTTTCAGCTTAATACTTAGATTACTATATAATTTTATGCATCTTTGAGAAAAAAAGGTAGGAAAGTAACATGAATATGAATCTTGTCTACTGATAAAGTTGGAAATACAGTGTCAAAATAGCAGTGGATATTATACCTTCATTACCTTAGTTCCAAGCAAGAAGGGACAATGTTAATGAAAGTAGCACATATCTTCAGAAGCCATTCCCTTGTTGATGACTATTCTTTGTTACAGTCTAATTGGCTTACTGTGCTATCACCTTCCCCCCATACTTTTGCTTTTAAGTTGCAAATGTATGATATTAAACATAGCAAGTTTATCAACTCAACTATCACTTCCTTCGGTGCGTATTATTCAAGGTTATCAATATGCTACATGTTGAAAGAGAGAATTGGAGGATTCAATCTACCTCACAAAGTCCTAAACTTGTGTATCTAAAAGCCATGAGTAAGAGTACAGTTGATCTATGCACATCATTTATTTATCAATCTTTATTTTGATATAAGCAAGGAGATGAGTAGAAGTTGAAGATGACACAAATGATTTTTTCTGGAAAGATGATGGCTGGTGCATTGATACTGTATCACTAGAATCTTGCAAGATAATGCTTCAATACTAGAATGGGAAAAGGACAAGGAGATAGGGCAAGAGTAGGCTTGAATTCCAGGTCTGTGTTTTGTTTAGTTTGTGCTTTGTCACTGTAGGTTCACCTTCAGTTCTTAATCACAAATCTTTATCTACCTCAGATACTTGCTATGGGCATGAAATAAATTGATAGATGTAATTTATTGACTATTATATATTGGTACCACAAGAGAAATTTTTACAACAGTCAGTTTACCGTTGTTTTAATCCTAACACACTCCTCATTATTATTAGGAATACTGGGTGCACAGAGGTAAGTTGCCAGGTTTGTGCATACACATATTAGGCAGAACTTGGAAGTAGCAATTTGACCTCTTAATTCTCCTACAATGCTATTTCCACCAAAATATGAATCCTAGCTTACCAATTATTTATTTGCCTAATATTTGCTCCTGTCCTTATTACCTATGTGTCTCTCTCAAAGTAAGTATTTGATGAATGCCTGTGGCGCTCAAATACAAGCAAATAAGTTTTCCTCTTGCTTCTTTTTCCACCAAGCTCTGTAAGGGTAAAGCCTAAACATTAGTCAGGAATTAGTTATTTGCCATTTCCATCTCAATAATTTTTAAGCAACTATGTGATAGCTTTGTAACAAATGCCCTACTGTTGCTTTAGGTTACTTTTGCTTTTATTTGGAGAAGTAGCACAGTTGAGGGACGACATGCAGCTTTTTACTGACTGAAAATCTAAGAAGGTATGCTTCATCCTTACCTGTCATAAAACAGACTTTAGAGATGGCAGGTTTGAGATTTTCAATCCAACTTGCCCATCAGGACCTCCACCTGGTTTAGGTGCCAATTTGTCTCTAGGCCAGTGTTGGCCTCTTTGCCACAGATGGGCTTCCGCACCAGCTTTCCTGGGAACAGTGAGGCGGTGGGTTACCAGTCAGCTGTTTTTTTGCATCTGAATTGTGCTTCCAAGAGTAAATGTAGGCCTTGGCAGCTTTGCCATAGTTGTTATTCTCCTTGGATGTTGGCCATTGTTTTGCATTTTGAATTTCATGTGGAGCCTTTTTAAACTAAGAATTCTCAAGTTTTATGTTAAGCTAAAAAAAAAAAAACCCTGAAATGAAAAGTAATCATTTCTTGGGACAAAAGCATTGCACTATGTGGAGCATAATTCTGGTAGGAACCCTAGGAGTGTCCCAAGGAGGAATCAAAGTGAGAGGTTTTCACAGAAATAAGAAGAAAGATGAGGTAAGGGATAAGGCGATGATGAGGTGAGGATCACTAGGTAAAATGGCTATGCACAAAGGTCACAAGAAAATAGGGGAAAATGCATTGTTCTGAGTTAATTTAAACAGGGTATTCTCATTCTTGCTGACTTCGTGGAAAGCTGGCTCTTTGACTCACTTAATTCTTTGATAATGACTGTCCTGGTTCCATTTTAGAATGACTCCACTATGTCATCTTTCACACTTGTTTTCAAATTCTACAGATGCCCTTATATTTGCTTATACTTTATGTATTTTAAATGGTCTTAAAATGATTGTATCTTTATTTCCTTAAAAATATAAGAATATTATTAGTAAATCTCATTAGCAGAGAAAAACAGACATACAATTTCAGGAAGTTTATCTTTCAGAGTCATTACAGCAGACCTGGAGGTAGGTCCAAATCTTTCAGCATTTCACTCTTCTGAGATTTCTCCAGTGCCCCAGGCTAAGGCAGTGTGCCCTGCTGTCTCTACTACGTTATATTACAAAGCATCAGAAGTAAGCATCCCAGATGAAACAGACTGGAATACAAGGTCTAAGAAAACTTTAGACAGCTCCTTTTCATATCTCTATGAATATGAACATAAATATTCTTTACATCAGTGAAATTGCCAAAAGATTTCAGTCTAATTTTTATAAGTAGAGTTGTGCACATGATTAATCATTGAGTGAGCTGTAATCAGTTCCATTTATAGAACATTCCTCAGAGATGTGAGACTTTGAAAGGAATAAGAAATAGTTCTTTGTTTCAGAGGGTTTACTTTCTAATGGGTGATAAAATGAACTCAAGCATGAACAATCTAACAAGGAGACGATATGCTTTACAGTTTTACTCCATGCATGGGTGGGGTTGGCCAGTAGACTCCAACACGTCCTCTCTCCTCTGCATTGTTTCCCCCCTTGCCTAATCCAGTCCTACTACATTCTGATTCAGACAAGTTTTTTCTGACCTAATGATGAAATCAGCAGCCCCTCTCTCCTGATTTAAGTTGATAAATATTTCAAGGGAAACATTTAATGTTTTATATTTATATTGTAAAATTATTATGTTTTATATTTATTTGTAAAATTATTTGATTGACTTATTTTTCCATTTGATTAGGAGCTTTGTGAGTTTAAGGACTCTCCTTTTTTTGCATACTCTTGTAATACTCTGTCTTGCACAGAGCTGTTTACAAAATATATTGAGTAAATGTTTTTTGAATTCATGAGTCTTTGCCTAGCTGAAGTTTTATGGGAGGACAAGTGGTCTAAGTATGGAATATACACGAAAATCGTAAGGATTTGTGATATTGGCAGTGTTGACATTTTATGCCACATCGTTTTTTGGTGTGATATCTTGTGTGTTGTAGGATCATCATCCCTGGCCTCTAACCACTAGATGTCAGGAGCAGTCTCCCCCCACCTCCCACCCCACCAACCCTGTTCCCTAAAGCCCTCTCCCCACTCTACTACTCCCCATTCAATCTTGACAACCATAAATGTTGCCAGATATCACTACATGTTCCCTGGGGGAAAAATTGTCATTAGTTGACAGCCATCGCTTTAAAGTAATAATTACAGCCTTGTTTCCTACATTTTCACAGCATGGATTGCCTCTTTATCAAAGCTAACCTACTCCCTTCATGTAAATCCACGTGTACCATCTTCATGCCATGCTTAAAGTAGTACTTTTGTTGATTTCTCATTCTTTCAACCTCATCATTCTACCTCATTTCTTCAGATTCTCTTTATAATGCCTGGTTCTGATTCCCATCAGTCACATGAGGCTTTTTGTGTCACTCTGATTCAAGCAGGAAACAGAAGACATACTTAAATAAGGATAACAGAACTATATACAAAAGCAGACAGAGTTAGACAAGGGGAAAATATATATATATATATATGTGATGCAGTTTCCCACAGTTAAGATCCAAAAGTCTGATAGGATTGATATAGAAATGTAAATGTAAACAGAACCTGAGAAGAAGAATTACCTTGTTGGACCCTGTGACTTTCAATAGAAGGTTCAAGACTAAACAAGATAATCCCTTAGGGAAGAAATAGGGAAATTAAGAAGTTGAATTTCACCCTCTTCACAGCAATCCCTTCTGTGGTTCTATTTTGGCCAAACAAAGACTCTTAATGCAGCTCCCATGGTTTAGAATGTTAGGGCAGAGGCTAGAATGGAGAAGAACAGAGAGTAAAGCTAAAGAAACAAGTGGAAAGTAATTCAGAATACCTTTTCTTTTTACCTTTATAAAACAAAACAAAAGCAGAATTGCCCTCAGCATTTATAGCACATTATTTGTTTTATTCCTGGAAATTAACTTGTATGACATACCATAGATCTTCTTTAATTGCCTTGATTTGTTTTTTTTTAAACAAATTCTCACTTGTTTATGTGTTCACACACCAATTAGAGGAATTCTAAAGTTTTATTAAAAGCAGGGAGAATTTTAATATTTTATACATTCCTTGAACATGGTTACTGAAGACAAGATTTACAACAATAATTTATTACTATTTAACTTTGTTACTACTTAAATTTGTTTTGATTTCTAACCAAGAAAGGGTGCCATGTTTCTTTTGTTCTAATTTGGGACAGCTTCTTAAAGCAAAGTGTCCTTCCCTTTTTGTCACTTCTTGGTTATACTTAATACCCGAGTGCAATCGATCTGTCCTTTCCTTTATGTCAATGAATGTGGTTTAAGCCTGCATTATTAGACAAAGATTTTGTTTTCTTATTAGAACACTCTGCATTGTTTCATAATGATGCCAACTCCCTTAAAAATATTTCATCAATTTCTTGGGGCCTCCCTGGTGGCGCAATGGGTTAAGCAAAGCACTATGAAGCAAACCACAGCCACTGCATCATGAGTTCGATCCCTGCTACTGGCCAGAGAGGGGACCCACATGGCACAGCAGACCTCTCCTGCTTCACCCACTGCTGCCCTCAGCAGTGTATTTCAGTCAGTCTGCCTGTTACACTCCCCACTCTGTCTCTGGTATATTCGCTCACCTCCTGCAACTCTGGCCTGTACCCCAGCTCTTGTATAAATAAACAAGTAAACCTTTAAATATATATATATTTAATCAATTTCTGTGGTAGTGAACTTCCATTCTCCCAATTCTCTATTTCTTTATGTTCTCTTTTGTTCCAACTTCACTATAAACTCTATAAATGGCAGTGTTCTCTAGATTAATATCTTTTTTGTTCTAAGTGTTTTTCCTAGATAACATTGTATATACTCTTAGAGTTCACTTCTACCTGTGTACTCTTAATTTTTCAATCTGTGTCTTCAACCATGACCATCTGATGTCTCAGGCCCTCCAGTTTTCCCCATATTAAACATTTTCTTCTTTCTAAAAATAGCCTTTTTTTTTTCCTTTCTGGCTTCTCTGTGTTGAATGAGAACAACACTATCCACCTCTGAATCATTAAAAACTTAAGAATAATCCCTCTCACTAGCCAATACCCTAATCAGTCCACCTCCCAGTTTCCATAGCTAATTCTTTAGAAAGTTACTATAGTGGATCTAAGTACTTTGAAAAACTGCTTGGTATATCTTATCCTTCCTTTAATGTGCTTTGGATGAAATCCTGAGAATATTTGAATTCCCTATTGTTAAAATATCCTATCTTTATATGTTTAAAATGAGAACTGGTTGGAGTCTGTCCTCCCAAGGCTGGAATTAAGTGTTTAACAAGAAGTCAAAAGTACTAACAAGTTAGTCTAGAGTACAGAGAAAATGTCAGAGTTCTAAATTAAGCCATAAATAAGTTGGTATACAGAGACATAATGTATACTTCAGACTCAAATAGAAAAGAGCAAGATGATAAACCATGAAGAGTTATGAGATTCAAGAACAAGTGGGAGAATCGTAAAATCAGAGATGGAAGATTGTCAGAACTAATATCTCAAAATATTTAACAATTTATGTAGTTTTCTCAGTCACCCACCAGAAAGGATACTGACCATAGGTTTAGAGCAATTTCCTGTAAGTACACTATTGTATCTTAAGAATATCTTGGTGACGTATCCAACTAGGTTATCAACATGTAGAGGACTTGTAGGGACCTCTGACACCAGGTATGGAATTAAGGTAACAATTATAATTTGGCTATCAGCCCTGGGAGAAAAAAAGAAATGAAGGGATAAAATACCAGTAGAAGTGATTTCACCACAAAATGGACTACAAGGTTCCTGCATTCTGTGCTTAATAAAAACTATATGGTTTTGCTCACTAATAATCAGTTTTAAGGTATACCCATCTCCATCCTCTATATTGCCACTTGTGATCTTCTGGAATAGGTATGCTGTCATAGCACTATGTAGCATAAACATTTCTGCACCCTCTAGCTTTTGGGGGTGTGTGTGTGTCTATCTCTGTGTATACACACACATGCAAAGTTCTCGATTTTGCCACACCAATAACATATGTATTACATGAGCCGTGAATCCTTCAAGCAGACTGGCCTCACCATTCTTTTGTACCATTGTTGATGCTCTTTATGCTTCTCGTAACTTCTCACAGATACTGTGTGGAAAACTCTGATTTGTCTTTCAAAAAGTTAAAGTAGCATCTAATCCTAACTAGGGTTCTCTGACTTCTGCATCCTTTACTCTTAAATGAATGTATAACCCCTGTTTTTCTGGAATGAAAAATAATATATTTATGACCTCTCATATATTCTTTGTATAAGAACCCTCAGATTTGCCAGAATATAAACTGGTTTGTTTTTGCCTCTTACATTAGACACTGTTCAAAGTCAGGGATCTGATGACACTCATCTTTAGTCTCCATCTTCAATTATAGTACCAGATGCTTAAAAGGTAGTAAATAAGTGACTCAAAGATGAATTAATGGTGAATTCCAGCATTGAATTGAAAATGTAATTATTCTATATATGTTGGAATCACATAGTAAACATCCAATTTCACTAACATGGTCAACTAATTTTGGTCCAGAATTGGTGAACCAAGTGTTCATTTGGGATATGTGCGTGCTATGTCTGCATGTGTGCACTATGTTGTACCTATAGCTCTGCTTTTTGTTGGCATTTTTACTTAATTCTCTGATGACTTGAGTGAACTGATAGGAAGAGGCAATTGTGCAAGGCAAGTCAGGCATATAAGTGGTAGATGTTAGGGAAGTCATTGTTTCCCTACATAATATAAAATAGAAACTCCATCTTTGACAACCTGGGGTTAATATATACATGGCAAATCAGTTCATAGTTGTATATTAGAATGAGTTGTACAGAACCATGTGCTTTATTTAAATATTAAAACATTGTACTGAAGGAAACAATGTCATGAAGTCAAGCTTCCTTAAGAAGAATAAAAACAAACACACAAAAAAATCATACCTAAAATGATAAGCATTTAACAAGATATTCTTTGGAAATAAACTTTTTATAAATTGCAATATGTCCTGTGTTTGACATACTGCTTACATGGTATTCCAAATCTCTGGTGATTTTAATGAAATGGAACTAAAGGGCTTTGGCATCAGGTATTAGAATACAAATTCAAGGATTGTAATATTTGCATTGTTTTTTGCATAATCCTATTACTCAGTGAATACAAATTTGGTAACTCCCATGATTTGAATGCTACCAGTTTTTCTACCACTATATCATCTTCTAATATAATGCAGAAAGTAAAACAGTTGTTTTGTGAAAGAATATCTCACTTTTGCTCACAAGCTGAGTTTCTTAATACCATTGTCTTCATTTGTAATTCATTTTCTTGAGTAACTTTCTAATCAAAATGTTCATAAAGTAATGATACAACTATGTCTCCTCAAATGCCTCATTATAATTCATAACCTGAAACATCCTACCTACCCAGTTAAATGAATCAAGTCTTCCAGGGATCTTTTTGCTGTAGTCAGTGATTGTCCACAATGTTCTGTGCTTATTGTTCATTTCTCTGTGTCTATGATCTTTTGACATCCTCAGCGAAGTGATCATAATGTCTCTTGCTTAGTAACCTTTCTAAATCCAACTTAACCACCGGGGTCAAAAATTTGGTACCAGAACCTTTGTAAAGACTTATTCAATAATTGTGTTATCTAAGGGTTTACTATTTCCAAAACATTTATGTATGAAAAATTAGCACTATATATTTTAGCCAGTGAAGATCTGATTGTTCCATGTGTGAATCTGAATATTTCTCAAGGGAAAAAGGTTACATTTAATTTTTCAAATGTTTCTCAGAGTACCAATTATAATTGTAGTATAAACAGGCAAGAACAGATTACAGAGTTGTCTTGTATCTACAACTTGACTGGTTTGGCCCATTCTGGGCATAAGTATCTTGACTATATATTTACAGTAATGTGTGACCAGTTAATTCTGGTTAAAAAGCATACTTATCTTTATCATACTTTACATTGTTTCAGAGAAATTTCATATCTAGTATCTTATTTCATTTTAACAATTAAGTACATTAAGCAGATGCTTCATTAATAATAGTAATAACAGAGAGGATAATTGTTTTTAATAAACTCATGAAATAACTAATATGACTAATATTTTACTTCACTAGTATGTATTCTAACATAAGTACAAGTATCATCTTTGAATAAATTATTCACATTATTTGATAGAAAATATGGCACAAGATATAATATATAACTTATTATACTAACCATGACATTAATTATTATAGATGCTACATATAAGGTTTGTACACATTTTATACTATACCTTATCACAACAGTCTTTAAAGATCAGTATTCCTATTACTTTACACATGAGTAAGTTGAGTTTCAGACAACCTGGCTTATCTGAAGTCACACAGTTAATACCTTACTGACCAACATTTCAAGCCCAAATTTCAATGATTCTAAAGCTTTCCCTCTTCCCCCTTAGCCAAAGTTCCATTTTTCATTTTCCATTTAGCGATAAGTGACACTAAAAATGCAGACAGACCTAGTATTTCAATCTAGTTTTATTTTATTGCATTTGCTTTCAAAAATTATGCTAATCTGTTATTTTAAACTCCTTTAGTACATATCATGATTATGACATCTAAGAAGTGTTAACCTTTTGATAGAAGTAATTTTAAACCTACATGAACATTATCCAATTAATTATTCAAAGGCATTGTTGGATAATAATTATGAAACTAATTATTATAGATTAAACTGGTCACAAAATGGATTTTATTTTCCATTATGCCAGAAAAACTCTGCACAGCTAATCCATTGTCTCTTATTCTGTAAAACAATTTAGCTTGATAAAAAGTATTAACAGGGAGGAGATTTTCTAGAACACAGTGATCAGATGGTCAGTTTAATGATAAAACTTAATTGTGAATGTTTTACCTGAGTTCAAACCTATTTAGAAAAGCTGGTGTGGTTCACATGTCCTCCCTAGCTCCTGAAAGGCAATTCTCCAAGCCATCAAGAGTTGGGGCAGAGTGTGAGCATGTGTGAGCAGTTGATTTCAGCATGAGGAGATTTGGATAGAATTTTCAATCTAGTTCTTCACTGCAGAATCAGATTGTAGTCTGAAAAACGTGTGTGTGTGGTACCAAAGTCCACACACACACACACACACACACATGCAGAGAAATCCTTATTATTTGAAGTAGGGTTGAGAGAAGGCAACATAGTAACCCCTCTGGGAGTTTGTTGTAGTACACATAATGCAACTTTATTAAGTACCTCCAAAACAACATACTAAGTGTATAGAAGTAACCTCTAGTAAAGCCTTCCTTTCAATCTACTACTCATCTAACAGCTATTGAATTATGGAAAGTTTGTATACACAAAACAAGAACTACTCAGTATATTCTTTTATAGCTTCTGTGATGTTGCTTGTCATAGAATCACTTAAATTTTAACTGGGCTGAACTCCATTGTAAAAGAACCAATCTAATATTCATTAAGGTGGTCATGCACATAAGACAGAGTATTGTTTAAAATCCATATGTACATTAATTGGACACTTATTGTATGACTTGTAACAAATTTACAGACTTGATTTTTTTTTTCAATTTGCATGCATTGTAGATATCTGAGGTTTTGTTTCCTTAAAAATGGGTTCACCTCTGGGAGGGACAAATAAATACAAGTTACAAACTCTCTGGAATTGATCATTCTCTCATATAAGTAATCAGCATCAAAAGCCCAAAATCCTTTCTTCGTACATCTTTCCTTTTCTACATCCTTCCTCAATATGGAATGGAGGTCTTGCTGAATGGAGGCATGGTATTGTGGAAGACTTAAGGTATATAAAAAAGCATCGTATGCATTATTTCTTTGAAAAAATAAACTCCGTAAGCAAAGAACAGTCACAAATACATGCTGCTATTTTATAACATGTTTAGTAAAGACATGGTTACATATAACAGATCCCTTCAAGTCAAATGTATCATTCAGGATGAACTTGTTTATGCTGAAAATATTGCCCTCATATCATTAAAAACATTAAAAAAACATAATTATTGTTCACTTTTATTCTTGAGTTGTTAAAGTTCTACTTCACTGTCTAGACACTATGATTGTCAAGGTGGGAAAATTGGAATTTGGAGATATGTGCACTAGTTCTTAAAACTTCCACTTGCATCTTATTACCAAAGTCAGTCACAGTCAGCTAGCTTCAAAGTTGGGCAGTATATACAATTCTACTACTATGTCCTAGAAATAGAGAGCTAGAGGTCATTGGTGAACAGCACTAACCTGCATACTTCTGTGTATCTATCTTCTTATAAGTATCTTCATGTCCTTAAAGGCTCAGGACTTGCATATTTATGTAGAATGCTCCAGCATCTCATATTTATTTTACTTTATGCTTTCTGGAACCATGCAGTCTTTGGGTATTCATTTATGTATTTTATGCCTTTCCTTCAATGATCCCAATCTAATGTTCATGCCGTATGTCAACTGAATCTCAATTATATTAGGTGGCTTAACTAATACCTGACAATTTGTATATTTTTAGGTAGCATTTACTTTTCTCAAATGCCAAGAAACCAGCACTATTCAACTTTACATATAGTCAGGGAAAAAGTCACAATGGAATACTACTGAACACCCACTAAAACATCTAAAGTTAACAAAAACTGAAGGTACCAAGTATTTGTGAGAATGTGAGCATAGATAGTATATATTTTTATCTGTTGAGTATTATACATATTTTTAATTTCTTTTTCACTGAGGTAACATTGGGGTACCCTCCATCAGTTACCACCATAGTGCACCCCACCACCAATTCACCTATAACACCATAGATCATTGTACTTCCTTCCCTCTTTGTTCTTTTCCCTTTCCCACACCTTCCTCCCCTTGGTGCTTTGGTTTGATAGTCAGCTAAGAAGGGTTTGTTTTTCAGCTTGTCATTATCTGTTTTTTACTTCATATTCTACATTTTAATGACACCATTCAACATTTATGTTTGTCATTCTTACTTAGCATTATACTTTTAAGTTCAAATTTTTATATTTTTCTCTTACACAAAGAAAATGTTCAGATATCAATATTAGAGAGGCTAAATACAAACTTTAGCCACATGATTGTAAATAACTTTTAACTCCTGCCTGTTAAATCTTTGCAACCTAGGTGACATTCCTAGATCATACATACATTGTATTGTCTAGTCTGACATTTTTAGATTTCTAGTCCAATGCTTTGTTTTCTGTGACCCTGCCTAACCATCCCCCTTTTACATGTCCTTGCACATAAATGCCTCCTACAAATAGGCTTCAGTGTGAACAGTGTGGTTTTTAAAAATACTTGGTTATTGGCAATAGTATCGTGTCCTAGGATTTAATGTTCAATGATAAACCATAGGTAATGTTGGAACTGACCAAGGGTCTTGGGAACCTTCTAATCTGTGCTAATTGTCCCTTTCTAGATCTTCTATTTGGTCCGTAACTTATTGGCATATGACACTTCAGGGATCTATAAGAAATAATAACATCTGAGAATTGGAAGAGGGTTTTGAGGTCATCTACTCTAAATTCCAAGTCAACGTTTACAATTTTCCACATTCATGAAGTTGAATGGAATCAGTCCCAAAGTGAGAGAATGGCATGAACTATGTGAGAAAATCTCTTGGAACCATGGCAGTGACAAAGATTTATTTTTACGATGCAAGTTAAGAGAGCAAGTAGGAAGTTGAAACTGGAAAGCTATTTTGGAGTGGGTTGGCCAGCCAAAGGAATAGTTTATATTTCCTATCTTAAACTTTGGGGGCTGCCTGTTGAGGCTCATGAGACATTAAGAGTTGCATGTAGAGATAGTGATCTGACTTTGGCTCCTATTCTTTTCTTACAGAAATTGAAGGAATTTTCCTAGGACTGAGGTGACTTATAGTCATAGTTTTTTTGTTTGTTTTTGTCTTTAAGAGAAGCTGTTATTTATACTAGAGTTGGTGAGATTCCTTGAGATTAATGGATTGGTTGACGATAGCCTATTTCCAGGTAGTTAAAGTTAATAATTCTCTTTCATCTAGAATTTTTATGGCACTGACTATATTAATTATGAAAAGATACTATATGATGAAGCTCATCAGGAAAAAAAATATAGGTTACTTGAATGAGCTGTGTTTGTGTGTCTGTGTATGGTTTGTGTTATTGATATGAACAGTAATTACCCACATAAGTAATGAGTTAGTAATGAGCATGTCTTTCTTAGATAATGCTGTATACTAGGAGTTACAGTATAAAGGCAGCAACCACTTCTTTTCTGTAGGTAAATAACTTTGCAGGAGTATTCATAAAAACTCCACAATGAATCACATTAGTTATTAGTATGTCCACAAAGCAAATTCCCTTAGAAGTTATTCTACAATTCTTTAAGTTCCTGCTTTTGTCTTTAGACGGTAATTCTGTCACATGTAGATTCGCACAAAATCTTTTTCAGGTCCGGGAGTACTCAGTTCTTCAAAGCACACTCATACAGGTGAGATGAAAAGGTTGAATATTTATCCCAGTGTATGAGATCTACAGGATTTCATTTAGAAATCTCTCTTAAGAACTAAGTAAATAACTCATCATGACTTTTGAAATTCATTTGAAACCTTCTAGATTATGACTCAAAATGAAGCCTTACTTGATGAAAGTTCATAGAAGATATGATTGGGCAGCTTAGTATAATGGAGAGAAAATAACACAGGCACTTAAGAGATTTGAATTTAAGTCTATCTTTAGTTATAGAATTCTTGTCAAGTCTTTTAATTTTGTTCTTTTTTCATTTGAATAAATAGACTTAGTTTTGCTTTAAATTTTTTCTAGTACTGACATTTTATAACCCAAATTAGATTATTGTAAATACACAGTATAACCATAATTTTTAAATTAATGTTTCTCCTATTACATTTAATGTTCTTGACATTAATTATATAATGTCACATGGATATATGATCTTTACATGTTAGTTTGCCTATCTAATTAACAGTATTGTAAAATCTTTGAAAACAAGGTAAAATCTAATACAGATTTCCCCTGTGTAAACAAACACTAAACAAAGGCCTGTGTATTATAATAGCATTGATATAACTCTTGAGGAAAGTTATATCTTTACTATAAAGTGGGCTGGCTAGCATTACTGATATTAATTTACTAGTACTGATTAAAAACTAGTTGAAATGGAACAGTAAAATTAAAGTTTGGTTAATTATAGAATTTGTGATTATTTGAGTCTAGCAAATTTCTACATAGTGATGATTTAGATAAGCAAATGAATTATCTTGCCACTCTTTTAGTTATTGTAATATAGGACAAAATAGTTTTAAGAAGGGAGCCTCCACAACACAGATGATCTAATTTTCAGTTTAATCAAACTTTTACTTGGTAATTCCTTTTTCTTCTTACCAAATAGAAAGACATTAAATTCTACTTTTTCCTATTTTATAATTTTTTTATTCAATAGCAACTTAGTTTAATAATGGAATTCTTACTGTGGATCTTTCACTGAAATTAAATGTAAAAATATACTTTCTTTTTTAAATAGAGAACCACAGCACTTCTCATTAGTGAAAGTATCAGTGGGGGAAATCTCTATAAATATGATTTTACATGCCCTTTATATGTGTTCTTTACATGAATGCATAATCCCTCTTTCCTGTGAGGTACATCACTTCTCTGATTCTCTGAAATAGTTTAGCAGAATTCAGACCCCAACACATGCTAAATAGCTAGCATCTTTGATGCAGAACTTTGTGTTAATATTTTAGTTCTTCCCAGCGGTAACTCAGTCTTCTAGTTAGCTCATACATCTCTAAGGCAAGAGGATGGATGCTAAATGATTTTTCTCTTGCTTCACTGAGCAAAACAACCTTGAGAGATGCCATGCTAAGCCTTCCAGATATTCATTACTCCGGTGTTCATATTTATTTTGGCATACTGAGTATTTCTATTTCAGCTCAGTAGAGTCTGACACTGGCCGCTTCTAAGACATCATCCACACATGCCAAAGGACAAGTTTTGAGTCTGTTTTCATGTCTCTGTATGTTAGCACAGTCAAAAGTCCTACCTTAACATCTTTAGTATTAATTGCTCACACCAATACCTGCTGAATCTTCAAAACAAATTCACATCTAATATATTTTATTTCAGATGATATATATATTCACGTGTATCAAAATAACCTGTCCCTAGCTTTTGTGTTCTTTAAGGGACAGTGGTTTTCATTATGTCAAAGGCATAAGATTCTTTTTTTTTTTTTATTTTAACTCAGTATCTTGACATAATTTTCAGGCACCATGTTTGAAAACACCAAATATATTCTGAAAACACAAACATATTACTGAAGACTGCTAAAATGTATAAAATGTTTGACCCATTCTAAAACAGCCTTTAAAAGTCTATGAACCACTTTCTTAAGAAATTTCTAGAGAAGTAAATGAGAGAAAAGGTGTTTTTTTTTAATTTAAGGTAATTTAATAAAATGAAAGATTGAGAGGCACTTATTTTGAGAGCAATAGTATGGAGATAATGAAGTCAACAAAAAACTAAAAGTATGAAAAGTTACAACAAAAACAAGAACATATTTTATAGTCATCTATTCACCCCTTAAAAACAACCATAGGAATCATCCTTTAAAAACCATAATAAAGTTATCTCCTTCGGAGGAAAAAAAAAATAATTCTACCTGCTGAGTCTAGAATTTCCTGTCTATAATTGACTGCCTTGCATTTCATCAGTATTGCTTGATATAGATACTTTTATTAAAGGATTGCTAAAAATTTTATGACTATTGGCGAATGCTGTAATTTACTATAGTTAAATAACTTTAGGTTAACTTCTCTGTAAAGTGTTAATCTAGAATAGTTACAGTCATGTGCAGTCCATAGACCCATAGACCCTATGAGGTCAAAACCATTTTCATAATAATACTAAATTGCTACTAGCCACTTGTACAGTGAAGTGCTGGCCCTTTAGCACAAATACAATGCAGAGGCACTAAACTGCATTAGTAACCATTATATTTTGCATTACCATCTAGTCCTATAAAAAGGGGGAAGGCAAATTTTACTCCCTCAGATTTTTGATGAACCAGTAAAATTATGAATTTTATTACATCTGTGCCCTTGAAAATGTCTCTTTACTATTTTGTCAAAAAAAACGATGTTTTTTTTTCTTTTTTTTTTTTATTAGTTATATTTGACATCATTTGTAGTCCCCAGGGGGTACCCACCACCATTTCACCCGTGCACCATCACCTCAGTCCCTTGTGCACCCAATATAAGGCACTTCTGTGACACATAAAGACACAATAGTAGTCTCCAAAATGCTTGGTTTATGATTGAGTTGTAAGGTGAGTCTAATGGCTATTTATATGAAACCCTATTTTAGCTGAAAGCAAGACAAACTATGATTATACTGACTCATGTAATTAGTTGTTAAACAGTTTATTGAAACAGCCTGTTTAACTGGCTTATGTGGTAGAAAGAGAAACAAGTGACAGGCTTATAGTCAGTAATGAAGCAGGAGTAAGGGAGTATGAGAAACTGGAACCGTGCATCTGCCATTCTGACTTTGTAGCTTCTCTATACGTAAAATTTTCTCTTTTAATTATGGTGATAATGTTAATAAATGTGACTTGTTTGATATTGCATAATCAGTGTGTTAACATTTAAAAAATTGGCATCACTCAGTAAACCAATAGTTTCCAGATGCTCAATATGTGACTTATAAAATCAAGCACAAGTAAAAAATTCCATTGAAACTAAGATGAAGAGATTTAAATATGAAAAGGTATAATTCATTTATTGCTATGGGTTCAGGTTGTAAATTGCAATTACCTTTTAGTCATGTTTTGGTATATTGGTAAAGAATAACTGAAATTGCCCAGAAAGGCTATACAAAGCTGTATTCCCTTTATTGAAGGGGTTTTACATGTTCCAGAGGCTATTATTTGCTCCTTTGGCATAGATTAGCTGTCCTTACATTTATGGGTTTATTTCTGGGTTCTCTGTTGTTTATTTTCCATTGGTCTGTGTGTCTGTTTTTGTTCCAGTGCATTTGGTTTTAATTGTCACTTTATAGTACAATTTGAAATCAGAACCACCATGTTCTGATTTTTGTGAGTATAGTTTTGATTCTTCAGCGTCTTTTGTTGTTCCATGTGAATTTTTTAATGTTTGTTCCATTTCTTTGAAGAATGTCGTGGACAATTTTATTGGACTGCATTGGATCTCTAACTTGCTTTGAATAGGATGGTTTCCTTTATAATCTTAGTTGTCTTTATGTACTACAACAAAATATAACATATGAAATGAAAAAAAATCCAATTTTCCTATATTAGTTAATTAGCATTAAGAAGATCTGTAGAAGTGTAGCATAATGCCATTATGCTCACAAATTTCCTTTTTGGTAAATACATTTTTAACAAAGAGAAGTTATTTAACAAACTGATTTATCATTATTTAGTAATATAATAAGAAGTCTGTTTGAATTTCTAATAATGAAAATATACATATAACACATATAAACTTTAGAGAATCAGTGATATAGTAGTCTTACAT
Organism: Galemys pyrenaicus; assembly: GCA_019455555.1. Lineage (NCBI taxonomy): Eukaryota > Metazoa > Chordata > Mammalia > Eulipotyphla > Talpidae > Galemys > Galemys pyrenaicus. The sequence goes on from JAGFMF010011464.1 coordinate 1,636,666, forward strand.
CTCACATTTTTACAATCCAAGAAAAACTGCTTGCTTTTTCTTTCAATAAAAGTAGTTTCACAAAAATTTGTGCTGATGAAAACTATCTCAAACTTCAAGCCTCTCCATTAAGAATCCTTGTTCTCCTTTCTGAAGTCCTCAAGCTGCTCAGAACCTTCCATCATACCCTACCTCATCTCTCATTTTTACGGTTAGGGCACATCTAGGAAAATAGACAAGGATTTTATTTTTTATAAAAGATTTATTTATGCATATAAGAGCTAGGGTACAGGCCAGAGTCCAGGGAGGGAAGAGGATTCACCAGAGACAGAGTGGGGAGCAGAACAGGCAGACTAAAACACACTGCTGACGGGAACAGAGGGCAAGGCAGGAGAGGTCTGCTACACCATGTGGGTCCCCTCCCTGGCTGCCGGCAGGGATTGAACTTGTGCTGCAGTGACATTGGTTTGCTTCATAGTGCGTTGCTTAACCCACTGTGCCATCAGGGAGGCCCTAGACAAGGATTTTAGATTCATCTTCCCTTCTAAATTAAGATAGACATTGGAGATTATCAGTTGGAGATTACCAGCTTGGTCAGCTAGTAAAGAATCTCCAGCAAGTAGAGACAGCTAGCTAGGGTTACAGTGGACTGTGATGGTGGATACCTATTATGAGGACCATACATGACTCATTTATATCTTCTTAGAAATGGATCAAAACTTGGGGTTATGTGGAAGATAATCTTGACTTTCCTAAAACAAATTCTTCATGTTGAGTGAATGTTCTTTTGTCTAGTTTGTGTTTGATATATGTATATTATTATCTTGGAAATGCTAATATACTTTGTAATATTCCCTTGGGATGTTCTGACTTTAAAAATCTGTCATCTCTTTGTTATATAGCCTACCATATGTGATTGTACTCTTCAATTATTATTATAATTCTTCACTTTATAAGCTTGACTTGCTTACTAGACAGAACGCCTTAAGCTCCTTTGGCTTATGTTTTCCTAAAAAATTATGGTTCTTAAAAGGAGCAATACTCTTGAAAACTTACCTGCTTTCTATCCTATTCAGCATCCAGTGATAGGCTAGCTAATAATCAAAGATTTGTATTTTTAAAAATAAAAACATTTCTTAGAGAGTAATTAAGAGAGTTCTTACTGAAATTAATTTTTTAATGAATGTTTCCATTTTTATTACAGCAACATTGTTTGCAATGTCTTTAGAGGGCTTTTAATAAACACCTTAGGCAGCAAATAACATCAGGTTGAAATGTACCAAAACATGTATTAATTGCCCTATAAAACACGCTCTGTTGTGTCTTATTGCTTAAATAAGGTGGAGTTGCCAAGGCAACCCTTGTGTCCTACAATGCCACTATGGCTAAAAGGACAGACTGAATTTCACACTCACTTGCAGAAAGGCTAAGCAGGAGAGTGGCACAGAAATGAAGCGTTCTCATTGTTCACACTCCATTGCAAACACACTCACACTGACATACAGTATTCAGTAACAAACATTATTAAATGGAGATCAAACCAGATACCAATTATTTTCAGTGGACCATTGAAACTGACTGCAAAGGTTTTCCATATAGACACTAAGTCACATAACACATGAACATGAAGATATTCTTTTAAATTCCTAGTTCCACATTACCAGTATGTGAATAAAATACCTTCATCTTATGTTTCAAGGGAGATTCTAAGATCTAATCCACCTTGAACTGTTTTCTCATTATTTATTAATTGATTTATTGATTTTTTTTTGCCTGTTATTAAGTACAAAGTCCTTTGATAGTGGTTGCACTTCTAAATTCTAGAAGTTTATAATTTACTAGAGTAAGGGTATTACAAAGGATAATGCTTGCTAGCCTCTGTAACAACCAGGAACAGAAATGTAAGTGACAACAACATGAGGATTTATTCTGATTTCTATCATAATCTGCTGAACCACAGCAGTTGTCTCTCCTTAGTATCCTTAAAATACTGAAATTTCTGCCACTTTAACAGCTATTTTAAAAACATTCCCCTCCCTGTCAACTAGCGGTCAAGGAGGTTTACTGGCTTTGGGTCTCCATGGTACCTAATGTTAACCTCTGATTTGAACATTTGGAAACCTGCTTTCTCTTGAAGATTTATATTTACCCAAAAGCTGGCAACTGAAGGATTCTTTTAGATCATGAATTTACCATGCATAAATTGAACCCATCATTACTTTGTGAATGCAATTCATGGAAAAAACATATTCAACTTCTGGTAAATGCACTTCAGCGACCACTATCAAAATTCTTTGAAAAATAAAATATTTAAGTCTGACTCATTTGTTTTCTCACACTGCTTTTCTTTGATTATTGGTAGTCCACCTTACAGAATTCTAAAATATTAATTGAGAAAACTGCACCTTACCTGCTCTTAGCTAGAATCATTTAATTCAACTGAAAAGTTCTGTTGCTACATTATAGCTCAATTTCTTTTAAATCCTATCTCTTGAGCCCTTAAATATAGCTAGTTGAGAATGAGAGGTGATACAAGTGTAAAAGGCATAATAGATTTTGAACTCTAAGTTTGAAAAGTAGAATTTATTTAGTCAATATTTTATATTGATTATAATTGAACCATTTACTATAGAGCTAATTGAATACAAATATTAAAATCAATTTACCAACTTATTTCCACTTTTAAAATGTGGGTACTAGAAAAGCTTAAATTACCTATCAAGCTTATATTTCTGTTTGATAACATCGGTCTCAAAGCAATTACCCAAGCAGGGGGCAATTTTCTGAATCCTCTCTGTACTCTTTCATTATCCTTTTAAAACTAGCCAGTTATTTCCATAACTTATTTATCTTATAACTCTCTCTAAGCACAGACAATAAAATCCTACATATATCACTAACATTTCATTTTTCAAAATCTTGCGGAGAGCCACAATCTCATACTGCCAATGAGTTGCCTTCTAGGGTATATAAAGTAACAATTTTATGAATGTTTTTGCCACTGTATATTACTACTTATTTCCATTTTTCTAGCATAGGATAGATGTTTTTACTTTTCACCCAATTGCCAAATCAACTTTATGAGCTTTAGTTTTAGGCTATAGTAGCACCCCAATGTAAGCAAGCATCAATCTCTCAGTAAATGGAAACAAGCTAGACTTTGTCGCAGTAAAAGAATTCAAACTTTTCGTGACCTAACACACACTGTTCATAATAGAATCTGATGTGGTATACAGAGCTCTAATGCAGAGGATGACTCGGGCCAGGCTTCTCTCAGGATTGTGACAGTTCCATTGTGGTTTGGGAATGAATAGAGTGACAGTAACACAGAGGCGCTGTACCAGGCTTACAAAGAAGTTGTTCATATCACGTTGGTCACATTACATTAGCCAGGTTCCAGGTATGTGGTCCCTACTTAATATAAGGAAAGTTGGAGAAGGGAGGCTTTGTGTGACCAAAAGAAGAAATGGTATTGGTGACCATGTATCTTATATTTACCATAGTGAGTGTCTAAATACCATGTAAGGATTATGTAACAATGGATATGTGAGTACTATACCAAGCTTTAATCTGTAAATCAAAAATTCATAACATGTTATGAGTGAGATGTATGTTTGTTGATACTTAAATCTTTTAGGGAGTCTGGTGATCAGGGGGACAGGTGATCTGAACACTACTGCAGATCATAAGATGAAAATGAAGAAAGGTGGAATATTTTCACATTGTCTATAAAACTACAGGTGCCCATCCTTTGCATGGTACTGAGTTGAGATGAATATCCTACTATTATTACGCTGCTGTCTATTTCTCCCTTCAGACTGACAGTATTTGTATAACATATTTAGATGTTCCAATACCTATAGGGTACACATGTATTTATGATTAGTAAACCTTTTTGATGAGCCTCTAATCATTACTTAATGCCTCTTTAGTTTGTTACTGCTTTTGAGTCTGTTTTGTATTTTATGAATATAGTCATTCCCTGCCTTCTTGGTTTTCACTTGCAAGGAGAATCTTTTCTTTCCATCCTTTCACTTTAAATCTGTGAGCTTAAAACTGAAATAAGTCCTTTGAAAATGATAGTTGATTGTCATGTTTCTTTAAATTCATTTTATGCCTTTTGATTGAAGAATTTAATCCATTTCCATTTAGAGTTAATTATTGATAGGTAATTATTTACTAATGCCATTTTACTTTTTTCTGGCTGTTTTTACTTCGTTGTCCCTTTCATGCTCTTGTGAATTAATGCTATTCCAAAGGGATGTGCCTCAATCCTTTTCTATTTTGGGCAGGTTTTCTGCTATTTTGCTGTATGTTTTGGCTTTGCAGTTACCATGGCTTACAGAAAACATCAGCTGTTTTAAAAATGTAGCAGTATATTTTATGCTGAGAACAATTTAACTTCAATCACTTTAAAAAATATCTACCTCTCCATCACTTTTTATATTTTGATATCATATTTTACCTCTTCTTACATGAGTATTCATTAACAAATTATCACAGCTGTATTATTCACAATACTTTTGTCCTTTACCTTTCACTAGAGTTAATAGTCAAAACATTATCATATTATAATATTAGTGTTCTGAATTTGACAGATACTTACCAGTGTGTTTGAAATTTTCATGTTACTAATTAGCTTTCTTTTGTTTCAACTTAAAGAACCACTTTCAGCATGTCTTATCAGGTTTGATGGTGATGAACTTTATCAGATATGTTTGGGAATTTTATTCCCTCTCATTTCTGAAGGACAACTTCTCTATGTAAAGTATGTTTGGGTAGCTTTTCTTTTTTTCCATGTAGCATTTTGGATATATCATATCACTTTCATTTCTTACAAATCTGTTGATAGCCTCTTGGGAGCACCCTTCTAATTATTAAGCTTTATTTCTCTTGCTGATTTTAATATTCCCTCTTTATATTTGATTTTTGACAGTTCTAGTATAATGTGGCCTGGAGTTCATTAATGGAATTTTTAAGGCCCTATGTCCTTCATGAACTTGACTGGCCAAACAGCACCATTATTTGTGATATTCTCATCCATTATTTATTTATATAAGTGATCTGCCTCATCCTCCCTCTCTCATCTTCTGGACTTCAATACCTCACAGATTGTTTTGTTGAGTTCCATAACTCATCAAGACTTTATTGCCTCTTTCTTTTTCTCTCCTGACTGGATAATTTTAAAGCTCCTGCATTATAATCTCACAATTTTTTACATGTCCTTGGATTTAGTCTAATTTTGATACTCTATCATAAATCTTCATGAACTCTATTTCATTTCTTAATGATTTTTCATCTTATTTTAAAATTCTCTCATTTTGTGTGTGTATTGTTTTCCTATTCTCATTGAATTTTTTCCTGTGTTTTCTTAAAGCCCATTGGACTTAATTAAAAGAACTATTTGAATTGTCAACTAGTACATCACAGATCTATATTTCTTTGGAGTTCGCTACTGCAAGATTACTATGAGCCTTTGCTGGTGTCATATTTCATTGGTTGAAGTCTTGTATACTGTCTTGATACCTAAAATAGTTACCTCTTCTTCTTACTGGCTACTTTGGAAGAGAAATACTTCTGTTAGCCCCGCTATCTCCCTCGTGAGGCTTTCTCAGACCTATGGATACATCTACTCAACACCCATTGCTCCCTCTTGTGATAGAATTCTTAAGTTCTTATGCCTTCTAAATCTGCAGTATACCATGCCAGGTGCAGATAGCCTCCTTTTCCTTTCCCCAAGTCATTCTTGAAGCTAAAAGTTGGTAGTCTTTTCTGGCTCACACATTCAGGCTGGCTTTCTTCCTATTCTCCAAGTTATCTGAAAATATTTGCTATCACTGGCATAGGGAATTCCCACAGGGGGCCACTCCTGGGGTGGGTTATTTTGAGTTAAAGCACATGGAATACTGGGGTACCTGTGGGCCATTTGGGGGAACACGTACGTATAGATCTCTTAGAGTCCATGGCATCAGTAGGATGATACAAAATCCTTCTGATATACTTAGAACCTTATTTTTCCCAGTTGGTCACTGATCTTCCTGTTGTGCATCTTGTGAATCAGTTTTCTGGATGAAGGGAGAAAGAAAAGAGCCACATTGGTAGAATTCCACATAGGTGGGAAATCTCTCTTTTGCCCACAGGAGAAATCATAGGCTGAAAAGGGTTCTCTTGACACTGACATGTGCTGCCTTCTGAAAGAATAAAGCAGACTTTTCTACCCTTTCCAGTGTGTCTGAACTTGGATGTTTTTGCTTAATTGATAAGCTGGACAACCACAAAGCTCTCATCTATGGGCATTTTCTAAATCAGGATTCTCTAAGAGTTGTGGGTCATGGCTGAGAGGTAATGGAGCTGCATCACAGGGCACTTTAGGATTCACAACTGGGGCCAAGTTCTGTATGCCCATCCCTTAATGCACAGGTGGGCAAATCCCCTCTTCAGTCCCAGGGTGTATTGTACTAGAGCCTACAGCTCAACAATGGCCTCTTTTTCCATAGCGGTTATCAAACTTTTATTGTGGAGGTGGTATACAAATAAGGAACCTCTTATTCCACCATCTTCTTCAAGCCACTCTTGTGAATAAGAATTTTCCATCACTGTTTTATCACACTAGAAATCTGCATGTTCACTAATGTAACCTGAAAAGCTTAGCTTATTTAGAGGGCTGTTTTTCCTCCTATAACAAGTGAACCATGAATCCATCATTTCAGACTTTTAGGTAATAAAAGGCATTTACAAAACCAATACAATGACTCCAAGTGATCAGAATATCAAATTTCTCCATCAAGTGAAACATGTGCTATTCTCAGTCTAATTTAAAGCATAATTGTGATTTTATCAGCTGAAAAAATAAGTTAATCACATCAAAAATTCATTGAGAATTAATAGGTATTCCAGCTTAAACCAAAGGTTTATTGTATCTGAACTTTTAATATTTTTTAAGTAACAAAGGGATTGTTTTTTTCCTTATAGTAATGTTGAACTTAATTAACAACAAAACTTTTATATTGTTTCAATGTAGAGAGACTAACAATTTAACTTTCTGGCTCAGTTTTTCACTACTAGATCGCATAATAAAAATTACAATCAAACCTGTCTGTATATGCCTGTTAGAATATAAGTTTGAGTAATCTTACCTAATAAAGAGGATGAATCTGGATGATTTCAGGAAAAATTACAATGAAGAGGTGAATGAGATTAAAAAAAAATCACTCCAGCATCATCTACTTTAATTCTGATGTATTATTCATAAGTAAGCACAATGTATATTCATAAACAGTCATTTGAAAGGAAGATAACTTTTGGAATAAAACATATAAATGTGTGGGAATTTGAAGGTAAAAGGATATTCCATTCATCTTCCTAGTATGATTTAGTACTAATAATGACTCTTAGTTCCTTTCTTTGGATGATATGAAATTGGCAAAAATTGGTATATCATGTTTAATTTACCCAAAGCAACAAATATTTTAATAATGAATATATTGTGATGATAAAGTCACTGGATTTCACTGTCATTAGAAAGAACAGTTAACGTTTGTTGAACTCATCCCTAAAACAGACATTGATGACTATTTGATTTAAAACATACCAGTGATTGAAGGTCTTAGTAGCACTATTACCTTTATCTTATAAGTGAAAAAATAAGGGATTAGCAAGATTCAATATAATGCCTGAAGCCACAGTGATGGGAGGTGATAGAACCATAAAAAACTAAGGCCATCTGACTCTAAACCCTGTATTGTATGTCACTTACAAAGCTTCAAATGGAATCTATTATTATTTTTAATAGGTAATATGGTTTCGAAATTTTTGCAGTAACATGGTCACCGACATAAAGGGTGACACCATATTAAACAGACAATTAGAAAGTATAAATATCTCTAAGATCAGTAATATCAGGTTTTTAGAAGAATCAGTCCTATGAATGAAGTAAAAGACCTTACCAAGATTTCCAGATGTAATTTTAAGAATTACTTTATGGGAAAAAAAGTGCCCTAAATGACAGGAGGGACTAAAAATTAGTCCTTTTTTTTTTTTAAGCAGTGTTTCCCATTTTTATCTTGTTATTATGCAAACAGGAAGTTAATACTAGACACTGTTACTCACTGTCTTGCATATTAATGAATACTTCCGTAAATATTTTCTGAAAACATAGTTCCCAAAAACTATAGATAATATAGATGTTATCTGACCAGTGTAAAGACCAATACAATTGTTCACCTATTTCAGTATTTTTCCAATTCAGTCAAAAATTGTATTTGCTCTTTGACAACCCCAGACCACTGTTTGATGTACTGAGCATGTGATCTAATAAACTGCTTTCATTTCTGCATGAACTAGTTTTTTTTTTTCTAATTGGAGTTTCTTTTATTTAGTATTTGTAATTGATCATGAACTAGTTTTTTAATGAGACCTCAGTAACTCTGTATTTTTCATGAGTTTTTGAGCCTAAGTAGAACATTTAACATTTACTCTAATTATAATCCTAATTAAAATTCCTGCTTTCATTCAGACCCTATTTTTAAGCCTATCCAATTCTGAGTCTGATATCCTACATATTGGTACTTGTTTTACATTCTTTCCATGCTGACTTTATAAGTCATTTTTATGAGTCAAATAAAAATCATTAAATTGATGGGACTATGGACAGGGCTGCAGATAAAGTCCTTTGGCTTTTGGCATTTGATGTCCAAAGTGACATTGAGCAGATGAGCCCACTGTCCTATTCTGTGAGTACAATGCTCAACAAGCTACAACTATATCTAATAACAGTGGCACCCGGATAGAATTGTTGCATAATAGATAATAGATGGTCATGAGAAACACTTTCAATGGCAGTTAAATCAAGCTTCTTCCTTGTGCTATTACAGAAGATGAAAATGAGGAAGAGCTAAAAAAAAAAAAAAAAGGTCATCAGTAATTAGTGCTGGCAAAACTTATTGGAGAAGATGAACTTGATAAGAAAATGCATGCAAAATTAATATAATGGTGTACAGAACATGATTTTTTAATTCATCCAAACAATGGAGCCATTTAGTGGAAAAGTATCCAATAAAGAAAAGTAAGCGGAAAATGTAAGAAAGATAGAGAAATAAAGGGCGATCCTTAAAACAAAAGGAACAATTTCTTCATGGCAGTTCTGGTCTAAAGTTCACTTTATATGAAAGCTGAGCCAGTTAAAGTTAGTGTGTGCGATGTAAAACCCTGAACTAACACAGGAATCAAGATCCTCAGCACAACAACTAGAAATTGAAACCTGACCAATGTAAAGTGGATAAGTTACTGAAATTAACTTTTTAAAAATAACAATTGAAAGGTTTCGCAGGGTTGGACGCAGAGCAAGAGCGAGAAGGAGAAAGAGAGAGGGAGAGAGAGCAAGAGCCAGACCATGTTTGTGAACAATAGACACTTTTATTGCACCCCTGGGCGAAGCTCCTGATCCCCTGAGTGGGGACTTCGGAGAAGTCGCGCCTAGCATACAAGCTAGGGTTTTGTTTATATGCCCCCTCTCTGCAAGGCCTGAGTGGAAAAATACCCGTGAGTCACGTTGCTCTGTGGTCAGGGGGTCTCAATGGAAAAGTACCAGAGAGTCTTCACCCCCTTCTAGGTTAGGGGTCCTTGTTCGCTGCTCTGGGTTACTATTTCACCTGGGGGCGGGGCTGGGTGACCTTTCAACAGTGTGTTGAAGGGGTGTGCTAACTTCAAATACATATATTTGGGTGCGCTTATAAAAATCATACTGATGAAGGGGTGGAGAAATATGACAGCGGCTCATTACAGATAAGGAGCGAATAAAAGCGGCTGCAAATGGAGGGAGATGTGTCAATGCATGTAGGGAGTTCTTAGAACTAGATTGGTACTTGGGATCCCAGCCATGCAGGTTCGGTGAGACTCTCAAGCTTTATCTTAAGTAATCAGTGAAGAAAAAAAGTGAAGTGAATTGGTTTAGTTTAAGGAAATAAGTCTAGTTGCAAGACAAATAGATTGTGGGTCTGAGAGAGAAAAAGGAAGCAACAATTCAGAGGATACAGTAATATTAATTAGGAAATAGTGTAGCTAGGGCTAGTGTAGTGGCGGTGAGAATGAGTAAATATGACTTCAGTATATTTTCAGCCAGTTTATGATTATTTATGAGAAATGGGGTGATGAGATGTTAGCTATCCTGCTCTGGATAAAGGGTTTGAATAGTATATTTTAAAGGTTCATTCCAAGAAAGTCCATAATTTCATTATTCTATAACAACTTAAATACCTAATTACAGTGTATTTCCATGAAAAGGGAACAGAGTTTGAATAGAATGTCACAGTTTCATGGGGGATGGGGAAAGGAGTAAGGCAGAATTTCATGATTTACTGTATTCTTGATTTTTCCACCTCTAAAGATGTGACAGAAGTGCCCTATTTATTTTCCAGAATACTTAATTCCCTCCTGATAACTCTGAACTTAATATGTTGACAGTCTGACAGTAGTGGAGGATAACAAGTAATTACAAACAAACAGTAAAACTAAAATAAACAGTTTATGCAACTGACTGCGTTTCCTTGGGTTGACCATGATTAAAGACCTGTGAAAATCCTCCCTCCAGAGTAATTCTCCAACATGCTGTGTTCCTGAGGGGAGGGTTCTTTATGGCTTCATCTGCATCTGAGTTATCACCAGGCTCTCTCTAGCAGAGGGACAGGAGATTTTCAATTAAGCCTTTGTGAATAAATACAAAACCCCTTTTCTCAAGCAGTTGTCTGTAAATCAGTGGCAAACCAATTTTCAACAGTCAGGGTAGTTATTAATTGGCAAGTTGCCAATATTGAGTGGGAATAGAACAGACTGTTAGGCACAATTTAATGTTCTTTCACAAGTTTGCTCTCCTATGGTCCCATCAGAAAGGACAGTCTGATTGAAGGTCTATTGGTTAATATTTTTATTTTCATAATACTCCATAATTTAGCTCAATAGACATCAGGAGAGAAAGACAGTATGTTAATCAACTATTGGAAAATAAATTAAAGTAAATTAGTTTTCATCAAATATACATTATCTCAATGCCTAGAAAATAAGAAAAAGATTGTTTCCTGGAAGTGAATTAGGTTTAACTTATATGACTGGGGTTAAGTTTTCCATAACAACTTTATAAACTTAGGCCATTTTGTGTTCTCCAGAATTAGTGATTATGAATCTGAAGGAAAACTGCTTGAGATAATTCTTCATGGTTTCCTGAACTCAAAAAAACTGGATGCATAGCAGGAACTCGAGCATTAAAACAACAATCACAAATGTTTTCTGAGACTACTAGCTAAAGTTCTTTGTAGAGAATGACCCAAAAGATAAGAGAATTAAAAATATTTATGTGATATTATATAATAGCATATATTATATAATTCTTTCATGTAGCCATGAAAGAAAATATAGAGGATGATATTAAACCTATTTTTGGCATCTAAAGTACAAAGACTCATATCTATGTTACGTAAACTCAAAAGGCTCATCAAAATGATAGAGATAGAATTTAAATCCAAGTCTTCATGTCTACTCTATTTCCAATTATTCAACTACCTCTCGTAGGGGATCATGCCTTGTCATTTTAGTGTTCTCTAAAATGTTTAAATTTGCCTTATAATTCCTCAGTTCTTCCCACTAGTCACCAGCATATAGTTATCATACTTACTTTCTCTATAAATACAGATGATAGCAAGGAAATATTTGTAGAGCCTGGCTAAAGAGGTAAATGTATTTTGGGAACCTAAGTGGCAGTTCTGCTGAAGTGCGAAATAGTGACCCAGTAGCCACGTCTAGTCCTTGAGTATCTTACATCTGCCTCTCCTGAGACTGGCTGTGTGGGCTCCTTTTCATGATCTGAGAGAGAACATATGTAAAATGCCCAGGTTTATCTATCAGTTACTTTTAACCAAATAAATTAGGGGTCATAAATTAATATCCAAAATACTGTCATTCATTCACTTAGTATTTTTTTTCTCCCCTGGTATACTACAGAGATGCCAAGTTTTGTGTACAGATAACAGGATTTCACATGGAAGTGTTTTCTTATTTAGATTTATTTATGCATACAAGAACTGGGGGGTAGGCCAGGGGTGAGTGAGAGGATTCACCAGAGATAGAGTGGAGAACAGAGGAACAGAACAAGCATATCTACTGAAATACACTGCTGAGGGGAGCAGAGGGTGAGACAGGAGAGGTCTGCTGCACCATGTGGTCAGCTCAAACTGGCCAGGGATCAAACTCATGCCATAATGCTGGTGATAGCTTGATAATGCTGAGATTTTAACCCCTGCGCCAACAAGCAAATGTTTTCTTCATGAGTCTTCAGAGAAACCTAGCCTGTGATAACACTGAAGTAAACAGATCACAGCCATTCTACATCCATATCCCAGCACATCCTTTTTTCCTAAATGACCATTCCTTAAGGTCCCTTTTATTTTTAATATTTATTTAGGTAACACTGGTTTATAACATAAGTTTAGGGTGTACTACGTTATAATCTAACATCTGTGTACTCTCAAAATCATCTCTGAAATTCTAGTTTCTGACACCCTAAAGCTGACACCCTTTATCCATTTAAGAACTTTCTGGACCATCTGCCTAGTTTCTATGCTTTACATTTCTTCTACAGCACTGCAAGGTGAATTAAGGAGCAGGGAAGGAGATATTTACTGAGGGTCTATGTATAAGTGCTGTCTGACACATGTTAACATTATTTAAATATCCTAACCATCCTATAAGTTTGTAAATATCATTCCTTATTAAATATGGGGAAATATGAAATAGGAGATATCTAAGTCAGCAGATAAGTTAGATATGAAATTTAACTTTTCACTGTTTTTTTTTAAAGATTTATTTATTTATACATACAAGAGCTGGGGTACAGGCCAGAGGTGTGGGGTGGGGTGAGAGGATTCACCACAGAGAGCGGGGAGCAGAACAGGCAGATCAACAGAAGTACACTGCTGAGGGGAGCAGCGGGCCAGGCAGGAGAGTTCTGCCTGTGCCATGTAGGTCCCCTCCCTGGTCAGCAGCAGGGATCGAGTTTGTGCTGCAGTGGCTGCGGTTTGTTTCATAGTGCATTGCTTAACCCACTGCGCCACCAGGGAGGCCCACTTTTTACTGTTTTACAAATCTATTTACTTTCCTATCTTACGTCCTGTGCTACTCCCTGTGGTTACAAGGCAGGAATCATGCTTTACAAAACAGCTGTGTAGTAAGTATTGCAGTTTGGTCAATTCTGACTATATTGAATTTCAGATAGCTGAACTTGCTGGAAGAACCTGACATAAACATACAAGAGAAAGAGGTTGAAGAGATTTTAAAAGACTTAAAGGATATAAGTCCTGTTGACAAAATAAGGAAACAGGAAGAGGAGTAGATTTTAGAACCATAATGAGTTTTTTGGAGGATGTTGCAGGAAAGTATACCGAAATAGGCGGTAATAGCATTCCAAATTTGGTTCAAAAATACACTAAAGTAAAAAGACGAACATCTCCTAGAATTCAGGTTAAAATTTTGTCACTGATAATATCAATGTAGTTTCCATTTTGGAAAACAAGGGCAGCAATAGTGTCTCCCTGATAGGGGTGCCTGATGAAAGACAACCCAGTGGGAAAACCCCAGCGAAACTTGCAACCAGAACCCAACTCGCTGTGATCAGGATCAGCTATGGGTGCTTCTAGCATCCTCCCTTTTTTTCCAATGAGGGGGAGACATTATGTTAACAATTTTTCTATATAGCCTTTGGCATATTCAAGTTTTTTTCTGTGAAAGGAAATGTCATAGGGAGACGTGTATTCCTTTCACCTGTGTCAACTTACTCGACAGTTATTTTAATCACATTTTTAGGTTGTTTCCCATAATTTTGAAAGAAAAACTGTTCTTTCTAAAGTTAACAAGCCTGGTCTTGAAGATTTTTCAGCCCTCTTTTGATACATGAAATGGTATGAATCAGCTTTTACTCCACAAGATGAACTTTTTCTTAAATAAAAGCAGCATACAGCAATTCCATCACCTTTATTGGATTTAGTTTTTATTTTAGTGGTTTACATTAAGACACCATATAAACTTATTTTTTAAATCAAAGATTGGTTTTGGAGACTCAGTTTATACCTCTTATTTCTATCAATTTTAATTTAAGGGGAAAAAAAGAAATCCCAAGTAATATATCTTTGTAAGATAATTTTAAGAGATTTGTTTTGGAGAATTTTGAAAGGAGATATAGAAGCAACCATTGCAATTAGTACAAAACTGAATAATTTGTCATTTCCATACAATAGATTTCTACTAGTCAATGTGATATCATATACTGATTTACCCGATTTGATCGTAATAGAATACCTGCTTTAGAGCTAAAGATTCTAATTAAAATGAAAGGTAACTTGACACATACCATCAAGTCAGGGTTAATACTTTTGAACCTAGAACATGGCTCCATTGAGTTCTTTTTGAACTCAGAGGTAATATGGTATAGCACCAAGACCGACATTCAGGAGGAAAAGGGGACACCTGGTGTCATAAAGAAGACATGAATGCTTTCTTGGAGTAAATATAATGTGTCATGAAATTATTACATCCTTTTGTATACGCTAGTTAAGTACTCAATTCAGGAGCCCAGAAAATATAATTGCATGATAGTATCATAAAGGTGATAATTGCGGGTTGCTAAAAAAGAAACAACAAAGAGTTTAGATGTAAGAGAGGACTTTTCCAAAAGTTACCATTTTTCTTTTGGTTTATCTCTATCCTCTTCTCTTTCTACCAGGTAGTAATAGTATGAAGGGGAAAGTGAACCAGTTTATCAGCAGTAGTTGATGAATTGCTCATTCTCAAAAAGAGTCACTTATTTTGGCTGAGCTTTTATTTTGCACCTGCTGTTTCTTCCTAGGTTTCCCCCCACACACTTTGGTTTCTCTGTTATTAGAGCTCAGAATCCTTTCAATTACTAGGTGATCACCTTCATTTCATGACTTTATCAGTTCCAGTATGTTGAAGTCCACAAATTTATTTCTGCAGTTGAGGTAATGCCATTAAATAGGAACAAAGAAGCCCAGTGAGAAAAGATGATTAGATTCTGAGAAGACAGGATGGATTTCATGGAGAGTAGAATGTGAGCTAATTTTTAATGATGAAAGACTATGCAGTTTACAGAAAATTTTTTAAAATGTCTGTTCCAATGCAAGTGGCCAAAAGTAAACAGTTACATGTAAATAGAAGATTAATTAATGTTAGAGAACATAGAGAAAGAGCTTAGGAAATTTGATTAGGATCATTTTATGATCAAAATTCAATTATAGATGAAATTTTATTTTACCTGTACCTGTTCATTCCTAGGTCCTATTCATTACAAGGAATCACTTATAATGCTCTTACTTTGTTTGGTATTAGAGTCAATTGAAACAATTATAAGAAGGTAAAAACTAATAAAAACATTAAGGTTAAAACACATATTTTTGAAGGTACTAATTTAACAGTGAGGATGCCTGGGAGAAGAGTTCAATAAACCTCAGTATTTCCTCTGGTATTTGAATAAGAATACTCAGTCAGCTACTTACTTTTACTACAGTTCTATGCATAAGGACAGAAATAATACAGTTGGCTCTTTCCAAGCTGAAACTAGTAAGTCAGTTATTATACACCATATTACTAATAAGAAATTGATCAGGATAACATTTTTTCTCTTTTTTTATATATATTTGACATCAATTGTAATCCCCATTGTATTCCCATCACCATTTCACCAAATGCACCATCACCTCAGTCCCTGTGCTCTTATCTGTCCTCAACCCTCTCCCTCCCCACTCCCCACCAAGTACCCCCAACTTGTCCTTGTCTTTTTGTTTTTGTTGTGTTTTTATCAATTCTTTTCCTTGATCCTTATTTGGTTCCCTTATATTCCTCCTAGGGGGGACACCATCCATTATTTTTCTTTTGCCTTCTGACTTATAACATTTTTAAAAATTATTTTGTGTCAAACAAAAAGGTCAATCTATGGTGTAGGGCAGCATAACAAAAAGAACTTTCAGCTAGAAGGGGATTACTGCTTGTCTTCACTAGGGATTCAGTATGTGAATTTAAGCATATCACGTAATCTATACATTATTGTTCTCATTTGTAAAATGTAAACCCTCCCTTCCTACAGCATTGAATCAATCATTTATGGATTAAAATAGATAATGAACAAGAAAAAGTTTTCATGAATACAAAACACAATGCAAATGGAAGGTGGCATTTGGGATACTGCTATAATTATAAATAATGGTGCATATAAGTAGACTAGGACAGGTTGGAAAATAGAAACAACAGAGAATTGAGATGACTGATGTGAATGTCAAGAAGTGAAATGAATTGATTAAATCACGGTTCAGTGTTGGGGTGTTTTTGTTGGTTTGTTTGTTTTGGTACATGTCTTTGACACCATTGAACATTATACAGTTACCATGAAAATTTCTGCCACTTATGTATTAAATTAACTGCGAAGCAAAGGATACTAGAATGGAACTGAGTTGGGGAGAAAAAATGATAGAATAGCTGAGTTCATAGAATAACTGAAAATTCCAAAACAAGAGTGACTTTTAGTATAGTCTGAACTGAGCAATATATATATATATATATATATATATATGTATCTCCAAAATTTGTTTCTATCTATCGACTCCTTTATGTGATAGTTCCATCTTTAGATTTTTTTCTATCATTGTGTCAAGGCAAAACTATAGTAGTTCCATGGTCACTTCCTTCCAAGTTTATGGCCAGTGAAAAATAAGCACATCTGTCTTCCCCAACATCCCATCAAAATCCTCATGCTTTTTAATTAACTGCCATTGATTCACATTCCCATCTATGATCTGTTAAGCAGTAAGGGATTGGGACAAGCAGAAATCAGCAAATGTTTGCAATGAAAATGCAATACAACAGTAAATGCTGAAGTTGTCCATAAACTGAATTTGTGTTTTCTAAGTCTAGTCTCACACTTTAAAGTTGAGATTTCACCATTTTATAAAAAAATAGATTTAAATATATCAGATAAGAGAATGACAAACCTCCCAGTAAGGAGTTGAATACTGGTAAGGTTTACCTGATTTCTTTTTTTCTTTGTTAAACTACAGTTCTCCAACCAAAAGACAGTGAGTAAAATATCTTATCTGGTGACTCTTCTCTCCTCATCTCAGGAAATATTTGTCATTGTTACAGTAGTTGTCCAGCTGTATATAAAGTGAGGTATATATATCTCTTCTCTCTAGACTATTTTAGGTGATGACAAAATAAGGGTTTTTTTTCCAAGATATTGTGATTATTGAGAATAAGGGTATTGCTCTTCCCTCGACCTCCATTCAGTGTTTAAAAACAAGCACTCCTTTTGCTCACATACTTATGTCTCCTTACTGTTATTCCTAAAATATTTTTAATTTATCTTTGCATATGTATTTGCTTTGTGATGCTATCAACTCTCAAGGAGTGATGTGCTCTCCTCTTTGTTATGCTGTTTTTCTCTGTTCTTATCCTGGTAAACTGTTTCCCTTATGAAACTGCCAGATTTTGTGCTAATGTAGATACTGTCTCCTGCCATAAAGGGCCCATATCTCATAAAAAAAATTTTAAGGGAAAAAACAACTGTGCTATTTAAACTGTATTTCTATTTTGTATTCCAACCTATTTCCAAAACTGATAGTTTTGAGGCAGTGATTTGATAATTGAGAACAAATTGAATCCAGGGAACAGAAGGGTTATAATCACAATAGTAATTAGCTACTTGTCAATTTATGATTCTGTGCTTGATCCTAACTTAGTTGGTAAATCAGGGTAATTAACAAATCCTGGGAACATTCCTCCAGAAAGTACCCTTTGTAAGTAGGTTTAGAAGAAAATAATTAGTTTCTGAGTATAAAAGACATATTGCTTGATTGGTGGCACTTCTTTCAGCTCGGGGAGGGGGGGGATTGGCCACTAATGACACTGGTAGTCCAATATGGTCCATCTACCATGGAGACCTGTTCAGAGAAATCATGATTAATGTTATTAACATTTTAAAAAGTAAATGAATGAGCTTTTATTTCATTGAAGATAAATATCAAACTCACAGATTTTCAAAAATTCTAATTTTTATTTGTATATACTTAAGAATTTTTTGGTGGTAATATTGATGACCCTAACACCTTTATTTTATAATAATGTGCTGCTATTTCACATATTTGGTTTAGATGAATAAACCAATGTTTTGAAAATTCCTACAAATATTTGGAAAATAAGTCATAAAGACTTATTGAAAGTTCAAGGTTGACCAATGGGTTTTAAATGTTAAAAAATATAAATATCTTGTTGATTTGGCCTCAGATCTTCTCATTGCACCTAACCTTTAGGAAACTACCCATTGCCAAGTAATGGTGTAGTCTAAAAATGGAATATTCACAGCTGTCTGAAAAGAAAAATATTTTACTTCTTCCTCTCCCACCTACGTGTGTGAGCTGAAAATATACTCTAACCAAACAATGTTCACAAATAAGCAATTAAGCTGTATTCACGAAAGTTCTCAAGAGAAACAAGACAACAGGAGATTCTGCCTGTCTTTTATCTACAAAGTCACATTATAAAGCTGGAGAATCAGAGAAGCCACAGTGGTGTGATTTTTCATTCAGTCTAAGTAAAAAGGGGAGCATAAGGTGATAATATGGAAAAACTATAAACCCATATTCAATTAAAAAATTAAAGACATATATATAACATCCAAACTATAAAAACTGTTAAAAGAAAAAAGGTGGTGGTGGGGGAAGCAGCTAGACATTGGTCTTACAAACAATTTTTTGGATACTAAGTTCTAGTACAAAAGCTAAAATAAATGTCTTCTCCATAACAGGAAATTGTATTTTGCCCTTTGAGACTTCAATCTTCCTATGTATAGGTTTCATCACCTCTTGAGGTTCATTCTTCTTTGAAATTCTATGATGACCTAGTATGATGTTAATAAGAGCTGTATAAGCTCTGAATAAGATGAGGGAAAGCAATTTAGGGTCATAAGGAAGTGATAAGATTGTATCTGGCAAATAGATGAGTTTGATAGAAAAAGAGGTGATGATCTTTTCAGGTGTAATACAAAGTCATAACACTGAGCATGATGAGGAGGATGTGTGGGTAGAAGTGAGATGCTCTATCTGATTAGAGCAAAGTTCACATAAAAGCCTAGTGATAGGTTCCATAGGGTCAGCAGGATGACTAGCAGTACTGCAAGTTAGTGTCACCTTATGTAACTGGCAAACATACCTTCCCAACTGCGCTTATATGAACTATCCAAGAAAGACAAACACTTCTAAATAAATATACATTTACATTTTATGTCTGTTTATATAGATGTGTATGCATTTTAGTGAGTTTCTTTTCATTTCTATTAGTAGTTATAAAGGTATAATAGTAGTGATATAAAATTCTTCTATAAATATATTTGGTTCTGGAATAAAAAGTCAACTTTAAAAGCCTTAAGTAAATAATAATGCATATGAAAGTTAGATACCTAAATAGTTTTGATCAGCAGTCTCTTAAATAAGTGAGAACTCAGAATCCATTCTACACTTTTGTGTATTGGAAAGCAGCAACATCAACTACTAGAAATGAAGCAAATATCAAGCCAAAAGTCCTAGCTTGGATAAGATAATTGTCCATACATTGGATCTCCTTGCCAGTTATACCTCTGGGAAATTGACCTTCTTTAAAAAAATAACACTATGTTAGATTTTGGAGCAATATAACTCACTTTTTCATCATTTTGATCAGCTACAAATAATTGTTCCACTGAGCTAGTACTGAAATGATGTTCTTTCATCCATAGCATATTAAATATTTAAAAGGTATTTTTAATTGCTTACCCAAGGGTGAACCGAGTATGGATTCAGGAAGCTTGGGTTCTAATATTAACTGCACTGCCTTGGGCAAGTCTTCTGGGCATCTGTATTCCTTCATGATTATGACTCCTTACAATCTAAAATATATGAAGAACGTGAAATGTGCTAGACATAAAACCACTTGTTCTACTTGCCATCTCACAGGTAACCCATGGTTCTATAACTATAGATATAGGTAGCACCATTCTATAAATGAGACTTCTGATACCTAAAGAAGTTAAGTTTACCAAATGCTGAAATATGAAATCCCTTATCAAAGAAGTGGCCCTATTATGATTGAGCCCTTCAATATCACTCAAACTTTGAAACACTTTCACAGCTATCTTATTGTATACACTAAAATAACATGAGGAAAATTACCTAGCTTGAAGTAACCTCAGTCAGAGTTGTTTTTCAATGTTTTAGAATTGGTTTAATATTTTTAATGCAAGGAAATTAATATGGAGTTAATGATGATTCCTGGGGATATGGTCTCAAAATCCACTAATTACACAATAAATGGGCATGGTGCCAACATGAATTTTGAAGATTTGGGGGAAAAAATGAACCAACAGAATAAATCAGATGAGATTAATGGCTACTGAAGTATTTGAGAGAGTCTTAATGCTAGATATAACATTTGAAATGAGTAATAAAGGATGGTTAGGTTTTTTATTAACAAGAAAAAAAATCATAGTTTTGATGTTCACTACAATGAAAAGTAAAAAGTCATTCCATTCCTGCAAGTTTCTATGTTTGGAGAGCTTAATAGTAATACTATTATTAATATTACAAAAAATGCCCCATATTACTAGGTTTATAGTCATCATCATTCAATTCATAATAACTCTAAGGATTGCTAACATTTTCATTCTACCAAAGAGAAAACTGAGGCTAAAAGGAAATTAATTAGTAGAAGATGTTCCAAACCCAATATATCCAAATCTAGTACCTAGATTCATAAATCATTGTACTGTTTTTTTCTTTTTGTCTTAAGGCCAAAAAAAGTCTTGAGAGACATAGATTAGTGAAGATTAGATTTTTCAAGGATGATTTGTATAGGGAGAGTAATTTGTGTTTGGTCTTGAAAGGTATTTAATATCGGAAAATGATAATCTGAATAGAAGGGTATAACTACAGGGTAGATATGACAATGGGAAATGTCTATAACTGCATTAATTTCAATTGATTAGCAAACAAGGAAAACATTACTTTGCCATGTTAATTCTTGGAAGTTTCTTCCTCTGAGTTTTCCTTGAATATCTCAGAATATAAGGTTACTGATTTATGATGATTGACTAAAGATTTAAGACCCAAATGTCCATAATATTATTCAAAAAGAATAATAAATGGTCTTGCTGTAACTGATTTAGCATCTTTTATGTTGATTAAGATTATAATCCAATTCTGCTTCTCACTGCATATTTAATGTCAGGTGAGCACTGACAGTATCATAGTCTATGATACCTGACTGAGAAAAAGTAGGAAAAACAAGTTATTGACCTGCTCTCTTCTCCCTGTCCCCAACTCCTCACAGTTGCTCTTAGATGCTTTAAACACAACTGCAGTAATGCTTTCTGTAACTGTGAACAAAGATATTTTACATGTGGCCTTCACTCATGGTATGGGTCCTATTGTCTCCTCTGTCTAGCCTTTGTAAAAACATGTAAGCTAAGAAAATCAGTATTTGTACATGAAATAGAGAAGTTTCTATTTGTCATTTTGGTTGGAAAAAATCAGGTCATTTTCATGAAATTATTGTTTAGAAGTCTATTTAAAATTATACAGGCCAAATATAATTCACACCACCTATGAAGAAACCATCATTTCCCTCTTCTTAGCTTGACATTCCCTCATACTTCTTCCTCTCCTTTACTGTTCATTCACCTCACTGATTTTCTCCCTCACCAGTTTCTGCCTGCTCATTTCTAACCACTCACTAGTGCCCAGCTCAGATTCCATTTCCTGTATGGAGCAACCCTTAGTCACTCCAGCTCTCACTATCTCCACTTTCCTCTCAACTTCTTTAGTATTTTGAGTGGTATGTACCTGTGTCACACAATTAATTTCATTTATGGTATAAAGTGTGATTGCAGCCATCAATATTTCCCTGATTCTCCCTCTTTGCTTATTGGCTCCTTGAATTAATTTCCTTTCCAGGCTCCATAGAAATGATCTTGGTTGCTGTGCCTATCACTGACACTTTACTTTACTCCCAGGCGGTAAAAGATCTCACCTCCCCCCGTGTCCTATAGTTAAAGTTTTATGAATTTTACTGAAGCATTTAAGTTCTCTTGGTGACCACGTTATGGTACTTGTGTTTAAAGCCAAAATTTCTAGGGTTTATCTACCTTTCAGTTTCAGTTCCTGCTCCATGCAGGAAGACTGGCCTCCAAAAATCCTAGAATGTTTTAAAAACATTTTCTAGTCTATTTGGCATTTCCTTTATTGTTTTCTTTTTCTGAATAGCATTTTCTTTTTCTGGATTATATTATACAGTACTAGTGCCATATAAATGTTTGTATGCTTATCTTTAAAAAGAATGGATCATTCTGATGCTTGTTGTGTGGTATAAAAATTTAGAGAGAACTGAGTCACACGTGATACAATACTTAAGACTAGGAGCATATTAGGTGCTCACTAAAACACTTATACTCAACAGTACTGGAGCATTAATTTCTAACATTTCATGCTATTAATAATCTATAGAAGCAAAAGCACAATTTTGAGCAGTGCAACTTATTCTATTCAGTTAATGGCTAACTGATTGTTTTCCAGACTCCAAAGGCTGATACAATCCTTTGTATTCAGATAGAATCAATACTAAACATGAAAAGAAACTGAACATCTGGCTTATGTTTTGAAATATATTAATGTTTTTTTGAAACTTGAAGCTAACATTTAATGTATTTCCAAGGTGTTATTATAAATATTTACTTTATTTACCATTACAAAAGGAAAACATGCTCTTAATAAATTGCTGTCTAGAACAGCACAAAAAACACAGGGAAGTCACACCGCAGAACTCTGTCATTTCTAGCTTCACCTTGTCAGACCTCTGCTTACAACTATACTTGTGTGTTTTTAAGTTTGCATAGTTCTTACTTGTCCTACAGAATGTTAAGAAGTATGCAAATAACTAAAAAGCAATGAGCAAAAGAAAGTCAGTAGAACAGAAATTCCCCAAATCAGAATGAGTTTATATGCACTAGTGCATTTTTGTAAATAACTATCAATATTTATCAATAACTCAGCCAGCTGACCAATTCTCTGATGTCTGAAATACACAAGGAATATGGTCACAGAGGTGTGTAGCAGAGGCCTGGCTTTGGCTCTGGGGAGAGATCCAAGAGGCTGCTGTGGGCAGGTGGCCGGGCAGAGGAACCAAGAGAGGTTCACAACTCCAAGAGTTTCTCTCTGCTTTCTCTGCTAGCAGAGGAGAGAAGACACAAATTCCCATCTGTCCCTCTCAGTATTATGAAGAACAATATTCCCTGAGAAATAGTAATTCTGATCCCAGAACATAGATATTTAAGCAGTAGGAAAAAGTGAAACAGACATCTTTTTATAAAGTCAGGAAAGTATATAGAGTTTTTGTTTATTATTACCCACATACCAGAATACATACAATCAGAAAAGTCTTAGAAACCAACTAGTTTCCCTTATTTTTCAGACTAGAATTTTTTCCTTTTTGAACGTCTTATTTTTCATATTTTCAGTCTGAAAGCACTTTCACAAATATTATTTTAGTGAAGTGAGCAATAAAATATACTTCTTGGACTTTTACTACAGGTCAGTCATTTGAGGTAGTATCTCTTATCAAGATAATTATTATCTCCATATCTCAGTTTCCTTACATGTAAAATTGAGGAAAATACTACCTAAAGATGTGAGAAAAGAATGATTCAATTTGCAGACATCTGAAACATTACACATGCCATTTAATAAGTATTATATAACTTCTCAATATTTTTAAGTCTCATAATACTGTAAAATCATCTATTCTTCCTATTTCATGAATGAGGAATCACAGAACACACATGTTAGGTAATCTATTTAAGATTGTAGGGCTTTTTGTATGATGTTAATTTCAGGTTCACATAGGTGTTAACCTATGTGTTTTACTTTACAGACTCTAAATCATATTAACTTATTTCATAAAACCTCTATCATCCTTTCATTATTTTTTATCATCTTTTTATGTTCTTTTTTTAATATAATTTTTTAATTTACATATATTTGACATCAGTTGTATCCCCATCTATTCCCCATCACTGTAATACATTTTTTTATTTTTATCTCTATTTATGAAATAGATTTTAAGCTCTCTAGGATGAGATAATTTTTGGATTTCTACCACATCTTTCAGGTATTGCTGTTAGTATAAAAGAAAAATCACATTGAACACTTACTAAAAATGTAAAGGCAGCTTCATTTAAAATCATTGTAATTGTGGTCAAGACTATTGCAAAAATGGAGATACTGATATGTCGAGTGAAAAAATGTGGGGAAAAAACTGGAAAAAATTAACCTGGAATATGTTGGAGGGAATTTGGTGAGTTGGGCCATTTGTGTTGTCTAATCAGCCCTACTATTTGTACTTATTTCAAAATCTAGCACTGACATATTTGAGGATGACATGCTTGGGTGTAGACAATGCATATTTTAAAGACGTAGAAAGTGAAAAACAGTTGTAAATTTTCTGAATTAAATGTTCTACGAAAAGGGAGGTCAGGTGCCCCTAATTAGAAGAAGCCTGTCAAAAGCATAGTTAAGCTGAGCGAAACACAAAGGCTGTCATGCTCAGTAATTACGCTTTTCTCTTTAAAAGATAAGAATTTTGACTCAGGCTTTTTTTAATCTTTACAATGTGTATTAATTTTTTATGGGGCAGGGTTCATAGAGATGCCCAAAGGAATTTGAAGTCCATGAGTTTGAGTCATGACCAAGCTCTTGTCCAGGGGAGTTTTTGTTTGGTGCTTTGACTGACAGGCAACCACAAAGACCAGCCCCTTTGCGTGTGTGCTGTCTTTGCCCATTTTCTGGTGGAAACACTCAACAATATTATGATACTCATGAAATAATTGAAGAAAATAGATGAAATGAAAAGTATAGCTCTTCAAGATTTATGTAATGGACATGTTTAAAAATAGGCACAACTTTTACTATGTAAGGACTCAAGAAAGCAGGCAGGCCTGCAGTGGGGGTGACCAAGCCAGGAATGGTAACTGGGTGTCACTGACACAATGATGAAGAGGGAGCCTTGTCACAGAATGGCTTTCCAAAAATGGGGTTCCCATCTACGTATTTTGTCACTTTTAGAGCTAAATATATTTAAAGTTTTCAACATGAAAATATCATCTTTTTCAAGTGTCAGTTTTAATTAGTGTCAGTATATTTTAGGAAAGGCCTTTATGAAAAGTCCAATAAATACTCATATATAAGTAATCATGGATGATCACGTTAGGATTTCTCACAGTTAATAGGTCAAAAGAAGTGGAGAAATGATTGACAGTAAGATACCCAAGGGTTAAGTAAAATTATGTTTACTTAATTGAGGGAAAGTCACCATCTGGAGCTACCATATTTTCCGTAAAGATTTTTTTTTTCTTTTGGTGATACTATGAGAAAGGAAATAAGCATATAATTCCTGTTCTGAGTGCTGAAAGAGTAGTTAAGACCTAATTAGATAAGGAGCTTAATGGCACAATTTTAGGTTACATGTATACACCAGTCCCTCGCTGCCTTTGCACTGCAAACACAGCAGACAACTTGAGAGTTTTGCCTTGCTAAAAACTAATTTGTAAGTGAGGATCAATAAAAGAAATAGTAGGTAAAGATGAAGTTAGAGCAGTGTCTCTATTTTTTGTCTACTCGCTGTCATTTTATGGAAAATAACCTGTGATTATTTTATTTTATAGTTGGTGATTATATAGTTTACTCTGACTAAAAGTTATATTTTAATGCCAAATGCTAGACTATAATTGGTATTTCTATAGTCTAACTCTTTCATGTATATAATCAACTTGATCTTACAGTGTTCACATAATAGCCAAGTGCAACTGCTGGCAAGGATATGATTTTAGCAGAAAGTTCCAGCCTCTTAATGGGTAAACTGTGAAAATTCAATTTTTATTAATAGTATGTTTTACAAAATAAGACTCTGCAGTAAGACTATGTTTCTGAAATCTCAAAAGTCAGAAATGATCATCACCTCTAATTAAATGACAGTACCTATATTATTAATGAATTATATCATATTGGACCCCACGCTTAGTTCTCATTTCTTTACACTTGATGTATCAAAAACATTTGTCAACCATAACTTTTTTTTTTCCATTTAAACTTGAACTAGTCCTCATTTGCTTTCCACAATTCCACATTCCTCACTGTCCTCTTTAATAGGCCACTATTTATTAGATTCCTATGTTGTTCTTTTTTCCTTTCACTGACTGCAAATGTTGAAAGTCACAGGAATTTATTTACATATAAAGCCAGGACGATGTGAAGACCGTCTATGTGCACTTGAATCCTAAATTTGTATCTCTAGTCTTATTTTCTTTGTCTTTGAGATCCAGACTGTTTCAATTACCACAGTCATTTCATTTCTGCTGGAATAATTAATGTCATCTCAAATTTCTAGGTTTCTGAATACAATATTTTTTTTCTTTACCCTCAAACTTCCCCATCCATGTTTTCCTTTTTTTTTCCTCTCTCATGTTAAAATATACACCCACCCACCCAGTTAGCTAGGCTACAAAATTAGAAGTAATACTTTATCTTTTTCCTTAAATCTACATATAATCTGTGGACATTACCTTCAAAGTATTTCCCAAAATGTTTTCACCACCTCTTTTACTACTGCCCTACTTCAAATCACTTTCCTATATTTTCAAAATACTTCAATAAATTATTATTTTCTTTTTCTTTTCCAAGGTGCTATTATATTTACTTTAGCTCCCTAAGGTTTATTAACATGTGTACTGATATTTCCGGAATGTCACTTCTTTCTTAATCCCACCCCATAACATCAAATTCTTATATTGGGTTTATGTGTTCTGTCTTTTTCCTTGTAATCAATATTGAGGGTATCAATCCTTAGATTTCAACTGTACTTTGGGACCTTTCACAAACTACTAACCTCTGAGCCTCAAGTTCATTATCTGTATGTGGACATGTTAATAATACTATCTCATAAGTTTGTCACTTTTGAGATTTAAATAAGATGTTTGAAAAAGAAATTTAAAAATGACATTTTCTACTTTTTTTCATAATTTTCATTGAAATTTCATTTTTCTCATATTAGTTTATATACTCAGTGAAACTTAAAGATTAAAATGATGTACTGTTTCTTCTATTACCTGCTACTCCCGCATTAAGATTGGGATTTTTGTAATACTCTGTGCCCAGTCAGTTACACAGGTAGTGCGTATCAAGCACCAGTAAGTGATCGCTAAATAAAAGAATGAAATGACCTTATAAAAACTGTCCGTCTTTGTCCTCAGATCTTTTTTCTCCTTTTATCTTTTTTAGCTATTTATATATTTAAATTTGCTTAAGAACTGGAAATATCCTCTTCAGATCTATTCTTGCTCTTACAATGTCTTCCCTCTGTTCATGCCCTTTTCCTACTTTGCTTTACATTAAACCCACCAAACAGCACTGACCCGTATCCATTTTTATTACCAGAGTGCACTGAACCCACTTTTGAGCTTTTAACTGCTCTTATGGTGTTATCACATCAATTCATCACATTCAGTGGTTTACTTAGTCATTAATTTATCTACTGAATAGCATTGAGAACAAGAAAAGGAACGATAAAAGAATATGTGTGGTTTCTTCTAGCGATAGGAACTGGCTTTGGGGAATCAAAGAAAAAGGAAATTGATAGACATCTATCAGAAATCTATTTTGGACATCAAGTCACTATTCACTTCTAGAGTTTGGTGATCATTATGAAGTATACCTGGCTCTCTGCCTTCTGGCCATGCACATTTTCTCTTCATAGTTTGCTTATGTTTGTGAGGAGTCAGGTGATTGGTTTTGGACAGTGAATTGTAAATGAGATAATGCAAAGCATATAACTGATAACTGTGAGGATCTCCAGAGCACTTTCTCTCCCTAGCATGGTAAGGTTAGCCTTGAAAGGTTAAAATGAGCAGAGTCCTCAGACAATCTATTCTAAAGAATGTATGTAACAAACCTTTGTCATTTTGTGCCACTGCAATTTGGAGTCTTTTTTCAACATAGCCTTTTCTATCCTGACTTAGATAAGTAGATCTTCTCAAAAAAAATTCATTTTCTACTGCTCTTAATTCTTTTGCATTAAGAATAGGAGAATATAGCATGTACTTAAGAACATAATAAAATTTAAAGCCTCAGTCTGCTATCATACATTAGCATATAAGCTTGATAGAGAAACACATGATTACAAGGGCACTTGTGCTTCTTTAACTATATATAAAATATGAAATTTCAGAATCTGTTATAAGCCTGTAATTAAAAAAAAATCTTGCTAGAAAACTAATATAAGATACCTAGCTGAAAAGTTTTCTTCTGATGTTTCCTGCTAATTTGATATTACAAATAAACAAATGGATGTTTATATAGCCATGGTGCCAAATAATATTTTAAAAAATCTTACTCTATCTGTACACTTGATATAATTAAAGAAAAGGTCTGCTTAACATTGACCATATCTCTCAGTAACACCTAGATACTGTCTGGGGAAAGATAATTGTAGTGTTTCTGTGCTTTACCTTACCTTTTAGCTGAGGCCAAGATTTTTACAGAAAGTAGATGTATACTGTCAATTTGTAGATCAAGGAAAGGAGAGGAAAAACCTCTTTCTGGCCTCTCAGAAAATTTCCCCCTACAGTAAAATTATTAGACACTGAGAAAATGATCCAGCCAAATTGCCTATGTATTGAGGGAAAAGGAGGGAAATCAAATAAAACACCAAGTGTACTCTTTAAATGTGCAAGTGATAAAATTATCTCTAAATTGAAACTTAAAGGAGAGAAACCATTTTATAAATAGTTTGCATTGCTTTCATTCTCAAGTTCTATAGGCTTGGAAATATCTTTGTAACTTTGTTTAAAGGAAGTGCTAACCTATTGGCTCCTTGTGACACTGATTAATTGCTTTTCACAGCATTGGTAAAATTGTCAATTCCATTACTTTCTTATTCATGCCCGCTCCAGCATTTTCTAAAAACTCTTTTGTGTAACCTTTACAACCTAGAGAAAAATGAAGTAAAATAAAGGGGGAGATGTTTTCCTATAAGTCTTTTAAATTATTGCTTTAACTAATAAAATAGAGGACTAGTCCAGCCATTGTGTTACAGACATGGTATATCTTGTTAATACCAATTCTTCTATCAATTCTGCTCCATTATTCCTTCAGTTTCCTTTTTCTGCTTTGCTTGGCAGAATATATTCAAATTTGTAATTAAAGCTTCATGCAATCATCCTCCATAACATGTACGGTAGTTATTTCACATTAAATTGAATAATAAATTACTCCATTTTACCTAGTGACTACAGATTCATGAAGGGTAGGGACAATCTATGATTGTGTGCATAGAGCATGTAGACTGGACCTGGCATTAAATAAGAACTTAAAACACATTTGCTTAAAGGGGGACTGAATTCAATCTGGTTATCTATGTACAGGTTGTTAATGCCTCAGGTGTCCATACCTAAGATCTAGACAATAATTTTCCTATCCATTAGTTTATATGCCTAGTAGCTTTACCTCAGATTGTTTCCTAACGCTACTGCTGTTTCTATCATTTATTCTAAATACACAAAACACTCCCTTCCATTACTTTTGATTTGAATTGATTTCCTTTCAATCTGCTTTTCTCAGTATGAGAGATGTTGATTCTACCTCAGACTTCCTGATCAGTTCGTAAATATCAGGAATTTTAAAAACGTTTACTTATTGATATGCACATAAATAGTTATTAAGAAAACACCAATATTTAGTCTTTTCCTTGCATAGAAGGCGTAAAGCACTTTTACTTTTTCTTGGGTGTGTAGGTATTTTCAGTGTATTGAAAAAACAAAACAATAGGCATCCTTTTCACTACTTAGGGATATAGTTCTCATGAGAGGGTAGGTTGTGTCAAAACAGGAGAATTTTAAAGGTACACGTGTCTGCTCTTCTTTCGTTCACAAAGACCCAAGGCTTAGAGATCACCCTGGTCCTAGTGTGTGTTAGCAAAGCATCTAAGAGTTTCCCAAACTTAAGGACAGGCATCCTTCTTGGTGCCCGCCTCTCCTCTCCCAATGCCCTTCTACTGGCAGTCAGTGCTTCTGGATTGATATAAGCAAAGTCAAGGTTATGTTCTGTATGGGAAGAAAAAGTTTTTCTTAACCCTCTTAGAGTACTTGGTTGGGTCTGAACATTAAACTAAAAGACAAATTACTAACTCATTAAATATAACTTACACAACGTGGAAGCCTTCATAAAGAAATAAAGATCAAAGAAACAGAACTGAATATTCCTTCTGTTTGGTGAAGATTACAGTGTACAGTCATAGAGAAATGTGACAGGGTAAAGAGTAAGAGTAGTAATGCGAGGGGGAAGTTACCAGCGCCTATTTATTCCTCACTGTGTCCCTTTGATCTTGGAGTAAGAATGTTCTCTCCTCCAGGCTTGGAAGGTTTTATGACTTACTCTAGGGGTTGGAGAATGTTAGTGTGACCTCCTTCTGTTGTTTTCTCAAACCCCTTTGGTTTAAATGTTCAATATACCAGGGTGTTGTATTTTGGGGTAGCATTTACTGAATAGAAAAGTTGCTTGCTTTTACATTAAGTCAGTTTTTGCTAAATGGTCTTGATTATTTTCTGGCAACTATAAACATGTCTTAATAGATTGGCTTAATTAAAAACATATGCAGAAAGATTGATGTTCAGCTGATTTCTAAAATCCATCATTACCTTCTGTTCTTGATGGTATCACAGCGGTTCTTCAACTTTGCATTTGGAATTGCTGGAATACAATGGGACACTATTAAGACATTGGTTTGTTGGGGTAGAACAAGAAGTAGGAATCTGCAGTGAATCACTAGAAACCTGGTGTGCTATTCGTATGGTAAAGAAACTGAAAGGAATGGGAAATAACATTTGTTCATGGAAAGGGTCATACTTTACAAAATTCAATGAACAGAAATTGGTAAAAGTACAGTGAGAAATATGAGTGTCTTTGTTTGTGTTTAAGCAAAGACTGCAAAACAACCCCAGGTTTATAGATAGTAAATTTGTTTGTTTTATACTTTTTAAGAAATATACAATCCTTGATCCCTTTTTTCATTAAGGTAGGGCTTTTTCATAGCTTTGAGAATTATGATAAAATGATTAAATGGCAGATTTTAAGCTAAATTCATTTACATTATTTTTCAACCAATCTCTAGCAGTCTTCTCATCTTGCAAATCTAAAAACATTATTCCCATTAATAACAATTGTCCACTTTTTCCTTTACTCAGCCCCTGGTCACTATCATGCTGCCCCTATGAATATGACTACTACTTGCACCTCATAGAAGTGGAATTATATAATGCTATATAATAAGACAGATTATTATGT
This sequence comes from Galemys pyrenaicus, assembly GCA_019455555.1. Taxonomy (NCBI): domain Eukaryota; kingdom Metazoa; phylum Chordata; class Mammalia; order Eulipotyphla; family Talpidae; genus Galemys; species Galemys pyrenaicus. The sequence continues at coordinate 1,668,108 of JAGFMF010011464.1, forward strand.
AATCATAGAGTAGAATCTGTACATACGTAAAATCAAACATAATTTGGGGGCTGGCTCATTTCTTAGTATAATGTTCTCAAAGACCCATAAATGTCACAGCATGTGTCAGAATTTCCTTCCTATTTAATGCTCAATAATATCCCATTATATGTATGTACTTCACCTTGTGTGTCCATACATCTGTCAGTGGACCACGTGAGTTGCTTCTATATTTTAGGTTATGTGAGTAATGCTGATACAAACATGGCTTTGAAGATCTTTCCAATACACTATTTTCAATTGCTTTGTGTTTATCCAGAAGTAAGATTCCTAGATCTAATGGTTATCTGTCCCCCACCCCTGCCAAGGAATTGCTGTATTGTTCTCCACAATACCTATACCATTTTACAAAGTGTCTTAAAGAGCACACTAGTATAGTCTATATAAATTGGAGCAAAGCTTCCAATTTCCCAAATCCTCACTAAGGAATAATAGGCTGGACAGTTGTGGGTGCTGCTGAGATTTTTTCATATGATTGAGTCTGTTATGTATGAAAGCAAAGAAGGAAATTTGGGAGAAAGGAAGAGAAGTATTTTTTTTAATAAAAAATAACCAGTAAGGTTAAAGGTCTTTGGTATTGAGGACAGTGATCATTATCTGATATAAGTGACTGAGTCTGATATCATTTTATGTCCAAAGTAAATGACTTGGAAGGAATAATTTTGAAAGAAGAAGAAATACTCATTTTGCCATTCAGTATTGAAAATGGCATCAGAAAAGTTGAGGGTTTGTGTCAGCTCCTGAGTCATTAATGTGCTGTGGGAGGGTGAGTCTTCAGCCTCTAATTGTCTGACTAAATTCCATGGAGTATCTTCTGCTATCACTATCCAGTGACCCTATTTCAGCTATTTTGTATTTCTTTGTACCTAGGGTAAATGCCATGTCAACAAGTCGTACATGAACTGACAGTCATTAAAAAAAAAAAAAAGGCTGCAAAGGGACATGTGCCAATAGTTCTAATTCCTGCCTCACTTGAAAGGTCAATATAATTCATACTTGAGGGAGGAAATATACCCAGAACCACATTGCTACTAGTCACTAAGCACCAAACTATTAAGTCTCTATCCAACAGATATTCTTCATTTTGAAAAAGAATAAATTTATAAATTGCTAAGTGACATTTTCCACTATTCAAGATGAATGCCTTAGCATCTTTAACATGTTTGTTCAAAGGAATACATTCATAATTTTAATAATCAAGCATTTATTAAATGTATATACTTATAAACACTATTGGATTCTGGGTAAAATAAAATCAGGTAAGCCGAGGTTCAGAGAAGTAAAATAATTTGCCTGTGTCACATAACTAATAAGTGATTGAGTAAGAATTTAAACAATAATTTGTGTTCCCGCTTATGTTTCATTTTGAACTGTTATGCATAAGAATTTAACTACATCCATTAAATACTTTTCCTTTCTTCAAAGAGTTTAATTTCAAGTTAAATCAATATGGAAATAATGTGCATTCTATTGTGATGGTACTTATCACAAAGTTAGAAAAGGCAAAATTTTTAACTCACCTTGGAAAGGTCAAGAATGGCATGATAATGAAACTGATGCTTCATCTCAGTCTTGATATATGATTACTGTTTATTAAAGCCAACAGGAAAATAATTCCGGATCAAGTCAGAGCAGAGATAATGGTAGAAAGACTAGCAAAGTACACGAAGTATACACATTACCTGATATGATTTGAGCCAAGAGTCTAGGAACACAGTGAGAGATGGTTCTAGAAGGGTGAACGGGCATGGATCATAGCAGCAGCATGCCAAAGTCTGTATTCTGTATCCAAATGTCAGTTCCTGATGAAATGTGCACCATTCTGCTAATAAATAGGAAAAAAAATAGGGACTGTGTGGGTTTTTCCATATTTAGCCTGATGAAATCCTGTCTTCTGCACTGATATTAGTTCTATCCTCCATGTTTGATATTTTGCTTTGGAAATGAATTGCTCTTTTATTTATTTATTTTTTTAAAGATTTATTTATTTATGCATACAAGCACTGGGGTACAGGCCAGAGGTGTGGGGGGGTGAGAGGATTCACCACAGAGAGCAGGGAGCAGAACAGGCAGATCAACAGAAGTACACTGCTGAGGGGAGCAGTGGGCACAGCAGGAGAGGTCTGCCGCGCCATGTGGGTCCCCACCCTGGCCGGCAGCAGGGATCAAACTCATGTTGCAGTGGCTGCGGTTTGCTTCATAGTGCATTGCTTAACCCACTGCGCCACCAGGGAGGCCCTGAATTTCTCTTTTAAATGAGATGGTATTAACAGCTTGAATCTCCCCCTGACCCCTTTCTGTCTTACCTTCTTTGTTCCTTCCTTCTACATGGATGGGAAGACTGTATTGAGCAGTCTCAGCTCAGAGACATAACTGAAACTGATTTTGATTTTATATGACCCCACCCATCATGAACTGGCATGAGAAAAGAAGAAATTTAATATTGCTAATTAATAGTATCTCTACATCTTCCAAGAAATACTCATTGTGTGCTTTGACATTTAATTATTCAGTTCTAGCTAGAGGTTAATCTATTGTGTGTAAATATTTAACTGAGTCTAGGTGTTATTATTTATTACTCTCAGGTTCAGATTCCCATCCTCAAGAATTTGGGTCTTGATTTCACAGATCTGGAATGGGCCTAGTGCCAAAGGAAGGAAATGATAACTCACCCTTCTCTCCCTCTGCCTTTGTTCTATCAACTTTTTCTCAATGCAGAAATTGCATATATCAACTTAGCTAATAAAAGACTTTTTGAGGGGGCTTTAATATCACCTTCTATCTGAATAGAAAGCTCCATTTGGAGGTCATTTGGACTTTTCTGGTGGCTGTGGGAACTAGTGATCACCAATAGGTTAACTCTGCATTGCCAGTGAGCTAAAATGTCTATGCTGTTTCAGCTTTTCAGTTCCCAAATGATCTGAAATGCGTATAACACTGAACATCCCACTTTTTTCCTCTTCTCATGGGAACTCCCAGTTCTTTTCTTTTCTCATGAAGTGTTTTCTCTATTTCTCATGAGAGTGGCCACCTAGAAACTGCATTTTCTTCCCAAACATTGCTTAGATCAATGGAAAGCCTAGTAAATACAGACATGACTGTCTTGGATCTGAGGAAATTAGTATTGGACTTCTCTCTACATATTCTTTCTTTCCTTTTCCTGAGCTTCATCTCCTATAAACCAGTGACCCTGAGGATAATGTCACAATCAAAACATCCTGTCTACATCTAGAAGATGGGAAAGCACTTTTACAGATGCAATCATATTTTACAAGCATACATAGAAAGCCACTCTATCTATGAATATATATCTAAGGCACATGAAATGGAGGGGAGTAAGGAGTAGAGAATGATCTGCTCACCAATTTTTGTTGTGCCAAGAAAACAATATTCTGTTTCCCTCTAATCTACCTTAAAACACTCTGGATGATAGTATTATCCAGCTGGTCCTTGAAATTTGATGTAAAATATGAATATCTAACACCAGGGATCAAAATCCCATGCTAAAATAAAAACCTGACAACTGAATTAGTCAGAACCCATGCAGTTCTTACAGAACTACATAAACACTAGTTGAAACAATGAAACTCACAGAATGAATCAATAGCTCCAATAACTGAAAAGCCAATTCAACTGGCTTTGTATGTAACAGTACCATTAGAGTTGTTTTTTTTTTTTGTTACCTTTCTATCAACTTTATCCTTAAATGTGCACAAATTTAGATACTCTTCCCAAGAAATGCACCTATTTCTAAATAGTGCTGTCCAAATTCCCAGGAAGGGGTGTCTTTGACTTGTATAGGTCATGTAATGTCACAATCAAAACTCTGAATTGAAAGATGCAATTCCCTGAATTGCCAGGTCTGGGTAGCTGCTTACCCTTTAAGTCAAAACTGTCAATCCCATATTAGTGTAGATGTCCCAAATAAAAATGGGATATTTTCAAAAAGGGGGCTTCTGAGCAAGCAAAAAAAAAAATAATGTATATCTATTGAAATTACTACAGAACCTCAAATCATCCCCAAGTTAAAAAACAAAATCTGTCCATGAAAAAAAAATTCTGGAAATTTCTGTTTAGGCAACAGGAAACCAATCAATAGTATTAAAGTAACAATAAAATCAAGTTAATAAAATCAGATTTTAAAATTTTACCTTCTGCCTTCTACAATTTCACTTCCTCATCCTTTTTGTCCTTTAATTAAAGTGGGCTTTGGAAGCTATTCATAGAAACCTGCTTCCCTATGGTAGCTAATTAGGCTAACCTCCCCTGAACTCCAAGCCATAGTGTTTGTGCTAAGAGCTTCTGAAGAGTTATCATTTCACCTGTGCCCAGGATGAGGTATCCATGGAAACTTGAACATCTAATGACGGGTGGTTGGCAGGCTCAGCCACCCAGAGGGCAATTTATTGCTAGGCTGCCTTGAGACCAGCACTTGGGTCTGCCATCCTGATTTAGATGATTTTGTTAATGGTAACTTCCCACCAAAATCTATCTTGAACTAGCCCAGTCTCATTCCGACAAACTCATTCAGAAAGTTAAATGCACAACAAACTCAACCAGATTAGTGACAGTGAGCAGCAGAAATCTCCTATAAAAATAAGTCAAGAACATGGAATAATCACTGTATATAAAAAATTCTATATGCATACTACATACATACATACACTTTTATGTGTATGTATAAATAAAAAATAAACAGGCTGGTAAGCACTTAGGATATATATGCACATACATAAAAGAATAGTCTTTTTCCCTTAGGCCAGGACTAGAAATCACAGATGTCAACACACTTTGTTCTTTCAGCTTCCTGCTTTCCCTAGACGTCCTGTTTCACTTTTGTCCTCTCAGTATGTGAGGGCTGACCTTAGCAGAGAGTAGGCTGTCTTAAATATGGCAGGTCATCTATCAGTCCCTCCCCAGGCTGTCGGAGTTCCTTTTAATCTCACTTGTAATTTTCCAGGGGAGGTTTACAAGAGCCACAACAGAATTTTAATGTTGTAAAATACCTATGGAGACAATAAATATTTCCTTTTTCACGAGGACAGGTTGTATATCAACCGTCTCTGAGAAGATGAAAACATTTTCCAAGTTAAAGTTGATTGCACTTAAATTGTCCATGAATGGGGTCATTTGCATGAGTCTTTTGAAATGCTTTCCTTTATATGTGATTACAGTCGAGACATACATGCACACATTTCTTGCGACTGAGTGCCTGATTCTTGGATTTTTTTTCTTCTGACACAAACAAAATATTAATTGCTTTCATAATTGCAAACTGTTCACCCCACTAATTTGCAAATGCATTCATTATGCATTCTAAGAATCAGATCCAGAAACTAATGGCAAAATTAATGGATAGCCCAAACTCCCATTGAGAGGAAAATATAGGCTCAGGGAGGCGAACTGAGAAAGGATACACCTATTGCCCCTAAATATTAAGGCAATAATAAACTTATCAAGGAATCTAAATAAATGGATTCTCAAAATCCTCAGATCAGTTTGCAAATAAACACTATAAGCTAAATAAGCCTGAATCACAAATTAGTTTGGTATGCGGGCTTTTGTTTTAATTATTTATGCTAATAGTCATAGCTCTGTTAGAGATGGCACATACTTAGTGAAATAAGAAAATTAGTGGAAAGTCTTCCCATAGCAATTTCTTATACAAGGGAGGAGAGGATGACATTGTGATGCTGTGACACTGTCCGTAGCTGGTTCATTCTACAAATATTTATGCTAGGTCAAATTTTGAGAATACAATATGAACCTGATAGTTTCTACTCTCAACAAGTACTATTTATAAGACAAATGAGTGCAGTTAGCCCATACGTTTCCTGGGAATATATACAGGGTAGGAGGTAAAGGTAAAGCTTCACTTCAAAGACAGAAGCATTTAAACTTTCATGGGAAGTGACACACTCTTTACAAATGGATCTAGGCAGAGGGAATGATACATTCAGGACAGTACAAGTAGTTTAAATGCCTGAAGTGTGGTGTCAGGTGGATGGGGTGTGGCTAGAAACTGGATGCATGATGGCAATACTCCTGGAAATGAGACATAAAAAAAAATTCACTCAGAATGGGAAGCAAGGCAGGAATAACAATGATTTAAGAAGTTACTGAAAACAGGGTGGGGTAGATGACAGCTACCATCTTCTCCCTTGATTTTAAATCCAGACACTGGTATCCAAGTCCATCATTGTGTTACCTTGCATGGCAACAACTTAACCCACCTCTTTTAAGATAAAGCTAATACGTAAAATTGCTTTCCTTGTGTAGGGACCATAACTGGATCCAGAGCACTTTCATATTTCTTTGACAATTTAGGGTTGCAGAGCATATTTCAGCTTCCTATATTTTTGCTGTTTTATTTAACAAAGCCAGATTGGACCACTGCACTTTATCTTTGAAGGGGTTGGGGTCAAAAACCTTTAACATCTGGTGCACTTAAACAGTTATGTATCCTCCGTGATAAGGAACACAATGGACTTACAACCCTATCTTAAACATACCTTAGGGGAGAATGGGGTATCCCATATAAGGAGGAGAAAAGTGAGTAGATGACTCCATTTTTCTTTGTCCTTTAGACTTTGTTTTCATTTGAACATTCTGAAGATGATCACTATTTTCTGAAAATAGGGCATAATAAGTTCTGTATATAGTCAGTAGTAAAGCCTTGCATGGAAGGCCTCATTTGTGGTGTCCTGTATTAGAAGTGCTACCATATGGGGGTGACAGAATTATTTGCAATGTCTTTATAAGGTCAGATGAGGACAATTGATAGAAAATTCAGAGAGAACATTTTCTTTATACTATTATTGACTTTCACCCAGTGAGTGTTATGCATCCTGGCCAGATACATGAATAAAACCATCACTGGAAACGTCTCAATAACGTTTGTATGCTCCAGTTCACAGGAATATTTTAGAAGCAATGATGTCTGATATCTTTACCACACTAATGATCTCCTGCTCCACCTCTCTACCCAGCGACTGGCACTTAGACAAATTATAATCATTCAAAGAGACTGGGGATTTGACTAAATTATATGGCACTGCAAAAGGCTGAGATCTGATCACAAGAGCAAAATTAGGTTGTGTTGATAGTTATGACTAAGAAAAACGGAAGCTCTAAAGCAACCATTTGATTAATTGGGGGAGGGGAGGAGTTAGTTATTTTTAGGACATTATAGGAACTGTGTTTTCAAACCAATGTGATGATTATTCGAGGTATAGAATACATAGATGAAAGAAACACTATTAATATACAATGACACACCCTTAGTGAAGGATAAGAAAAATATTAACTGTTATAAAACACTGAATAATTAAAACAAAATAAGGAGAAATCAAACCCAATCTCTGGGATCCACAAATACTTCATCAAGTAGAGCTTGGCGATTACTTTAGTAAAGCCTATAGTTTAGAAAAATGTTAACTTGTGAAGATAAAAGGAATGAAATCAACATGGATGCTAACAAGCAATATTAAAGGCCCTAAGAGAAAATACTGGCCAGAGAACTCAGACAGTATCTGTGCTTTCAACAGGCTCAGGGAGAAAAGTGATTGCTTTAACTAAACAGAACTACAACTGTGACTGATTTTGGAGCTTGTTCTGGCACACTATCATTAGGACATATTCAACAAATATGCGCAATGGAGAACCATTCTGAAGAAAGATACTGGCATGGAGCCACTGTATCAAAATAACTGATAATAGAAAGTCTCCTTGTAAACACTAGAAGTAAACTCAGTCATCGAGACTGCATGATTTCTAAGTAAAGACAAGTCAGTCAAATGTAACGGGGGAGGGGGAGACAAGGAAATGAAATATACAAAACCTCCAAATTGAACATCTAAAAAGCATGAAGTCCTTTATTCTCCCTGTTGTTTTTCTTATTAACGCCAATGTGATGAAGACAATGAAGGCTAGGGAGGCGAAATACCTCATGTAAGCCTACCCAACTGGCAAGTAGCAGAGATGGGATTAGAACTCAGGCCATTAACTTTCAGAGACGGTCTTAAATGGGACACTCTCTCCCTTGCACTTTAGCAAGACTTACCGTCTTGACAAATGTAGACTATGCTCTGAGCAGCTTTGTGGAGGACGGAGCGCAGATAATGTCAGCGAGCTGACAAGTCATTGAAGTGATAGTGTTGTTTGCTCTGTGCTCTGACACGACCAGAATGTGGAAGAGAAAACAGGTGTCACTGCCTTGGAGACACAGTCTCAGGCCACTGCTTCTTAACACACTTGTCAAGATTACCTTCCTCAGGCTGGAGTGCCAGGGCCCAGGCCTGCAGGAGATTCATTTAGAGGGAGGGAGGGGGCTTGGAGACAGCAAATGAAAGGAGTTCCTTTTTTGTAACAGATACCACAGAGGAGTCTCTTGTAAGTTAAAACTGTCATCTGTGCAGCCATTTGAATCTACGTATAACATCTTTCATATCCAGAGGGATGGGAATTTGCTGATACATATTCTGTTATAATAGGAACAGGTGTTTTGTTTTTTTTTCTTTCCATAGGTGTTTAGAGAAGTAACAGCATTATAACAGTATATACATCCCAGGTGTGGATCACTAGATATCAACCTGTATATACTAAGTGAAGTGCACCACTAGAAGTCCAATTTTATCCTATACCATATAATCACCTCTTTTACCTGGTTTATCCCCTCCTTTTCCTTTCTGTAACCAATCACTTGGTTTTATAGTCTAAAAGCTCAATTTTGTTTTGTTTAGTTTACTTGTTTGCTTTGATTTTTATGTACTACGCCTGAGTGAAATCATATGGTATATGTCTTTCTCACTCATTTCTCTAAGCATAATACCTTCTAGGCCCATCCATGTTGTTTTAAATGGTAGAATTTTCTTTTTTGTAACTAAATATTATTTCATTGTAAAGATATGCCACTTCTTTACCCATAAATGTCCATGGAGACTTAGGTCGTTCCCAATTCTTGACTGCTGTAAATAATGCTCTAGTGAATGTGGAGGAGCATACGTTTCTTTTAGTTAATGCTTTTATGTTATTGGGATAAATACCCAGATGTAGGATAAATGGATTACATGGACCTTCTATCTTTAATTTTTTTTGGCCACACCACACTGCTTTCCATAATGGCTGTACCAATTTCCATTCTCATGAACCATGTATCAGGGCTGTATTCTCATCATTTCCTTTCTAACACTTGTTGATTAGCTTTTGGAGAATAGCCATTCTCACAGGTGTGAGGTGATATCTCATTACTGTTTTGATTTGCATTTCCTAATAATAAGAGATGAGTACACTGTTTCATGTGCCTATTGGCCATCTGTTTGTCGTCTTTAGAAAAGTATCTGGTCATATGCTATGTTCATTTTTTAATTGAGTTCTTTGTATTAATATAAAATTTGAGTTTACAAAAGTCAAGGCCTCAGATACAGATGTCCACAGTCCTCAGTTGCTTGCTATGAGAGCAAAATAGCTACCACCTCTTATACTATTTTCCCCACCTCCATTCAAGCCTGACTACCACAGGAAACACCTTCTTGGAACCTTTGCTTCCAGTGCATTCCGCACCAAAATGCATCTGTCCTATGCAAGGTATCTTCGTATGTGTGTCCTGCCTTAAGTGAGTTTCTCTAATTGAAAGTTTGTTTCTGGAGATGACCTTTTGTCTGAGTAATCCCATTCCTTATGGTACGAGTTAGTACCAGTTTCTCTTGAAGCCCATGGGCGCTCCACTGGCTTTAGCTCTACATGCTGAGGTGATAGATATCTGAACATTAATTGGGGGAAGCCTATCCTTCATAATCAGACTCATTTTGGTCAGGTTCAGTCTTTTCAAATGTGTTTTCTAAATAGAATCCTAAAGAACACATAAACTGACCATTAGCTTGAAGAAATCCTGATATCTTTGGCTCATTAGAATTGTCTGTGCTATGATCTGAGATTCCATCCAAGAAAGCAGTGGAACTCAGCCCTCCTCTTTTGTCTAGAGAATTTTCAGTGCATATGTTGTAGACAGTTTATGGAGCAGGACATTTGTGACATTCAAAATGAACTGCATGGAGATTTAATGGAAAGGATTTAAGGTCTTCAGCAATTCAGGTGAAATTCTTCTGAGTATGGTAGTTAATTCCTGGAGAGAATTTGCTGTGGTAAATGGATGGTTCCTCCTTAGTCACCTTTATATTTACTTATTCACCTGCCTGACAAGGTCACAGGAAAGATGTTTGCTGAGCATGGTGCCTGTGCAAAACACTAACTAAGGTGTTGTTGGGAACGTAACGTTCTTTGCCCTTGTGGATCCAGGCATTATACACTTACACAATTTATTAATTATAATTGTGTTAGAAGCATCATAAATAAGGTCTTATTTCTACTTTTACCTAATATAAATTTATTAATGTAATAATCATCAAAATATATTTTGGTGTTTAAAGAATAAAATTGTTGGCCACTTAGACAACCCAGCTATTCAGAACAAATTCCCTTAAAAATTAAGAACTATTCATTGAATAGTAATCAAATACACACATTTATTTATGAGTGCAAATATATGAAGATGGCCTTAGGCATGTACCCATACATACAACTATAGGCATATTCCCTACATATATATTTTATATACCGCCTATATTTATTGATTTATAATTTTAGCAAGGTATTTTAAAAGTAAAGTCCTTAGGAGAAAAAAAATTCAAAGAAGCGGCCCAGATATTGCTGTTAGCAAAACAGCATTAACCTTCTCTTCTTCCCCTCATAGCAACTACTGGCTGCCATGGCAACCTTTCCCCCAAGCATACCAGAGTTTCTTGGATGAAAAGCACAAGGCCTTGGAGACTTCAAATGTCTCTTGTACAAAGCAGTTTAAACCCTTTACCCTAGAGCCATTACCATCCAGTGCCCCAGTTGGACTGGCCACACCATTTAATTTAGTTTGTCTTGCTTTTCTCCTCATTCAATCTGCAGCTCTCCAGAACAGTAGAGAAGAAAACACCTTTTACATTTCCTTGTATAGTCTAGGCATCCGAGCAGTACTTTTTTTTTTTTTTTTTTTTGATCACTCAATTGATGGATTGGAAACAAATCTCATATGAGTCTGATTGTGTTCCTGGTTCACTCCTTCCTCATTATCTGGCTTAATCCACATTAACTACTGATGAGCCCGCAAAAGTGCCATTATCACTTCTGCCCAAGGCCTTTGTCAGTCCTGTCTGAGACTCCTTCCTGCTCCTGGAACACACAATCTCCTCCCATCAACCTAGATGATTCCTATTGATCATTCAGGTCTCACAGGAAGGCACCCTCCTCTGGAAGACAAGAACCACTAATAAGGAGTTAGAGGCCTTTTATAAATGCTGCCATTGTTGCCTAGATCAGGGTGAGTGGTGGCCTGAACTATCCTTTTTAGTTTTCTATTTCCCTAAGGGACAACTGACTCCTATTTCTGGTAAGGCCAGTTATGTTCTACAGCCATGGTCCAGGGAGCCCTACACATATTGAGTGCCTTCTAAGAGCTAGTCAGTATTCTGGGGACCAGGTAGAGCAGTAAACCTGACAGGTAAAATTCCTACAGTCACAAACCTTACACTGTACTGTGGAAGACAGAAGACAAACACATAAACAAGTTAGTAAGATGATTTCAGAGACTCATTACAAGCCCAAAAAGACACAAGGCAGAGTAATGGGATAATATTACTGGCAATGTGCAGAATATTTTCTGAGTATAGTTAGGCAAAGGAGTCACGTAGTGGAGGTGATATTTAATCTGGGACAGGAATGATGGGAAGAAAACTGTCAGGAAAGTACCAGGGGGAGCACCTTCCAGGCAGAGGAAACTACTCTGCAAATACCTGTAAGTAGCAAGATTGCACTGGGCAGGTGTGGGGCTAAATGACCACACGTACTAAAGCTTGCGAAGTAGACAGAGGTCACATCCCACAGTGTTTGTAAGTAGAAATAAGTAAAGCAGGGCCAAAGTATGATCAAAGGAGTTGAAAATTCCCTTAATAGTTTCAGATCTTGAGTAAAGGAACCTTTATTAGTTAAGACAATCTACCAGTAACTGTGTAATTGCTTTTCATGTAAGAAACATCATTGAATCCTGTCAACACTTCTATGAGGTAGGATTTTAAAGATGGGGAGTTCCTTAGCCTTTCTGTGCTTCAACTTTGCTAAAAGTCCATGACTAGAAAATGGTATAACTAGAATTTGGATGTTAACAGTCTGATGCAGAAGTCATACTCTTATTCACTGCAGTAGATTTTGCCAAGAGTCTGACTAAAGGTCACAGTGTAGCCCAGATAAACTTGGAAATGATGCCTCCTGGCCCTGCAGTCACAGCTTGATGGACTCATTATGATTGACTCTGTGGTAACCAATGACTGTGTGGAATGCTATTGCCATCATCAGAAGCAAACACTTAATGAGCATCATCACAGTGATGATTAAAACAAATACAATGTAGTTTCTATTCCAATACCTTACAGTGTGCTGGACCAGATAGAACAACTAAATTATAAAGGCCATAGTGTCCCTCATGGATGCAGGCAGAGACTGCTGACATCACCATAGGTGGAATGGGTCATGAAAGCTTGAATAGACCTGGAAGTGGTGGGGGAAGAGGGGCAAGGAAAAATGAAAAATAACTAGATGGGAAAAAAGCAAAATGGAAGCATTTGTGTAGAGGAGCTGTGGGGACTAAGGTTTACAAGGTGTTCCACATGGTAAATATAGTCCCAAAGAATTGGCAACCCACCGATTCAGGTGACTCTACCGTTACCCTGCCCTGTTCCTTCGCCTGTTCACAGCCTATACAGGAAAAGTTCAGGCATCAGCTCTGGTGGGTGAGCAGGAATCTGTGTTCTTGTAGCCATGGTGTAAAATGCTTTTCCTTCTCCCCGCCATGGAGAAGGGGAGAGAGACACTGTACTCCTTGCCCCAAGACAAGGGATGGAGGCTCCAACACAACTTATTCTAAGAGTTTGAGGGAACTGCCAAAAAGAAACAGGTATTTTTAGTTGAACCTCTTGTTAGGCAGAACACTTCTTACTCACCTAGAATTGGAGAAAGAGGGAGCACACTGGGGTGGTGACCCCCTACATCCTGTCTTTGGTCTGTCAAGAGTGAGTTTGCCCTGTGTTGTGCTTTGCTTTGCTTTGGTTTTCTTTGCAAGGAGTCTGAGATGACAGCTATACCCTTACCTTTAAATGAAAATTACTTCTAAAAGAAAATGAAATTGCAGATTATATAAGTAAATCAATTAGGTTAAACACATCCAAAGCACTTTAATGAGAGCCGGTCAAAAGCTACTCCTATTGTTAAAATGGATCAAAACCAATTATATGACTAAATGAAAAATTAAAAACAACTTAATCTAAATTTGGGAAGCTTTTCCTTCAAGTCAATAAATGAGGTTCTGGTCCCAGATTTCCCAGGAAACTGATTCCTGGTAACCTGATGATACAGGCTATAAAGAAAATTTATAACTCCATGAGTAAGAATAAAGTGAAACACAGACAGGGAGACATTAAAAAATATAAAACAAATCCCAAAGAATTGTTCTGTACACTAAATGATTTAATAGTGCCCAGTAGGCTTAACCATAAAGATAATTTGCTTGCAAAGCTTCTCCTGGAAGAGCCAGACCTATCCTTCTGCCAATCCCTCTTCATTGAGAAGAGAGAGGTTAGCAATGACAGCAATCACAGTTTCCTTTAGTCTGCTAAGAATTACAGAGCTTACCAGACAAGCCCCATTACCCGAATACCTTTATAGTATTTTTGCCAAGCTCAGTGAAAGATAAAAGATCACCGAAGCTCCTGAAGTCAGCAGATTGTTGGAACTAGAACTCTAATTGGACGGCATGCTTTCCACTAGCAGCTGGCCCAGGACTAGAAGGGGCTCTGCTTGCCACTGGGCCCCAGTAGTCTCATCAGCACCCCCATGCAGCTGCGGCTGTGTTGTAATGCCTCCTCTGGCAGATGGGAAATGGCATTTCAGGGAGCACCTGGCATATTACACAGTGATCTTCCTCGGTGAAAAAGGTCGCATATATTAAAACGATGGCTCCCTTGGGTTATTGGAATTTTCTATTACTTGTGTGAAACAATTTTCTTTATTCCATTTTTTTCTGTCAATGCTTCCTAAGACCTCCAGGTGGCACTTTCAATCACAAACTCCCACCTTTGCATTGAGGGGCATACATAGTAGTATATGATATCTGCATTAATTGTTCCTCTCTACCAAAATCATCTTTTTACAATATTTATTTAAAAGTTTCTTTAACATAAATATAACACACCCTATGCTATTTGTCCGCCATCTACGCCTAACACCTCACATCAGTATAATCAGCTACACGTTAGACAGACAGACATTACTAGGAAGGAGAACTGGAAAGTCCTAATAACTTAGGGAAGAGAGTAGAACTTGACGACTGTTTTCTTTAATTGTGTGACCTCAAAATTATGCTCAACTTCTCTAGATCTGATAATCCTAAATTTGAGTTTTTAAAAATTAAAATCCTTCCAACACTGTACTACTACTTGTCAGTTACTATTTGATGTAGATGAATATTTATGATTTAAAAATATATACTTTTACTTGAGATTTGGATAGGCAAGGTGAAGTTATATGTATTAGTTACCCTGGTTTTCAATTCTAGTGTAGAAGCTGTTTTTGCCATGTTACTTTGGTTCTGAACTATTCAGAGCACAATTAGTGAAGTCAGAATTATTCCCAGTGATACTGTTCAAATATTTACGATATTTTTGCTGACCATAATTACAGAGCATAAAGCCCAGTGTCTGAAAAAGTTAATAAGTTAATGTTTGTTGAACTTAATTTTCTTACGTTTGCACTCAAATTCTTTCACTGAATTTATATAGCCTATATATCCCAAAGTAAAAGGTAGGACAGATTTATGGTTTGTGATAGATGGAATTTATTGAAGTATGCATTCACTTTAATATTTTTCTTAAACAGTAGAAAAATGAGGTCACTGATCTAATGAGATTTTTTTAAGGGAATATAAAAGATCAAATATTTTACGAAGCTTAATTGCCATTTAAATTTCATTATAGTAGATGTGAAAAATTGCTGAGTTATTCAATTAAATAACATGGAATTCATATTCTGATAATGAATCTGCATTTCATGCTTTGAAACTGAGTATTCGTGGTTCCTACATTATTTGCCAAAATGGTGACCTGGTACAAATACTACAATATGTAGTAAGGTCATCAACTGAAGATACTGTTTTGCTGCATAAGATTCCAGTAACAGTCATTACATGTAAAACTATTTACTGATTTCAGCTTGATGTCTCAGTTTGTGAAATTTACAGATTTATCACAAATACATCATGTGTGTATTTTAGAGAGCAAATTTTCAAATGTATGAAAATTGCTCATTTAGACAATACCCTCTCTTCTCCCCAAAGAAAAATCACCTTTCTGTGCTAGTAGAAATGATCTCCATACATAAAAAATTAAAAAATGATAATTTAATATCAGGATACTATTAAATGCACCTTCATTTCCCCACTATTTGGACTGCCACCCCAATAATATATCAAGCTCTACCTATATAGATGTCAACCTTGATTCTAGGTTCTCTATTGTTCTGTATTTGGTATATTTATCCCATTTCCTGGACTGTTGTAGCTTTATCAGAGTAATAATATGGAGAGTTCAATAACATTTTTTATTGTACTTTTCCCTGCCTCCTCCTTACTCCTTTCCCTTGAATCCTCCTCCTTAGGATTCAAATATTTTCCTGTTTTTGCTTTATTCTTTCATATCATTTTAGTATATTTTATAACAATAATTCAAAAAGATTTCAGAACTTGAGAGTTACTGTATTAAAATTATGCTTTAATTTAGAATGATTTTAATCCTATGATATTGAACCTACCAACTAAAAACATAATAAAAGTCCACAATCTGTTACCTGACTTCAGAAATCTAAAATAATATGAAAAGAAAATCTTTTTCTCAACATTTGCAAAATCTGACCACATCAAATTTTGTAATAAAACATGATCTGAGTATAGAGACTTCACAAATTTTATTTACTGCAGGTTTTGGCTGAACTGCATTTAGTCAAAGCATTTGACTAAAGAAATATTTCTATATTTGAGGGTAAGGTAGTCGGTAGCCTAAATCAAAGTGCATTTGTTTAAGAAGGATCTCTTTTACACGTAGGAAAGTACTGGTCTACCCCTTATGGAAAGCATAGGTTTCTCAAAAGACTTCCATATGACCCACCAAAGAACAAATACACTAAACTAAAGGGAAAATTGCATTCCTATATTCACTGCAGTATTACTTACAATAAGCAAACTATGGAAATAACTTAAGTACCCCAAAACAGAGAAATGGATCAGGAGACATAGTATATATACACAATAGAAAACTACTTAGAAGTCAGAAAAGATAAATTTATGCCACATGAAGTAAGTCAGAAGGAGAAAGACAAGTACCAGATGATATCACTTACATGTGGAATAGAGAAAAACCAGACTAGGGCTCAGATAAGAACAAACTTAAAAATTGTGTGTGTCTTAAAAATGAAGAGCCCCAATTAAAATGACATGTCATATACAGAAAGAGCATAATTTACCAGCATAGAATTTGATGAATTATCATAAGGTGAACTCATCTGAACTACCATCTAGATTAAGAAAGGTAACTTAAATCACCCAGAAGACTCATGTCACCTCCCTAAGGAAATACTATATTAATTGCTAATTCTCAAGAATGGTTTATTACGCTTAAACGTCTAAAAAAGTAATCATGTACCATATTAACACAATAATAGGATGATCTGAATGTGGTCTATATGGTATAACTATCATTGTGGAGGTCAAATTCACTACATATGTATTGCTTTTAGGATTTTTGCTGTTACTGATAATGTTGCTAAGAACATTTTTGTGCAGTGTGGATGTCTAGCCACACACTGAAGAAGTTTCTGGTCATAGAGACTTAATAGTGGAAAGTTTTAAACAACCTAATTAATTCTTTGCCTGAGAGATGGAACAATCCAGATTTCCTATTTCTTCTCATATAAGTTTGGTATAATTTGTTTTGGTAAGAATGTCTTTGCACAAAATCTGTCAGTATTGTTTAAAAAAATACCCTTATTTTTTTTCTAATATTTTAATGTCCATGACTTCCTGGGCTCTATCAAGTTAACATCTTCCCCCAAAAAAATCTCTGATTGGATTGTCTTCTTGACTGGGTGATTGTTTTCTATTTTGCAAACTTCTTTCAGTTATTTTCTTACTTCTACTTTAATTTGTTGGGTTTTTGAGGATAGTTTTTTGAGTTTACAACTTTATTGCATTTGTTTCTACTTTTCTAACATAACTGATGCTATAAAGATTGTTATAAACCAAGTTTTAGATTTCTACAAGTTGTGATATATGGTGGTTTCACTATCATTCATTTCAGTTAGTCTCTAGTTATCATGTGATATCTTTTTGACCTATTGGTTATATTTAGAAGTATATTTTTTCAAAACATTTTACAATTTCCTTTTTTTAAAAATAATTTTTAGCTTCCATTTCTGTGGTAATAGTTGTGATTTTTACTCTTTGCAATGATCTGAGAACTATTTTATAGTTTAACATGTAGTCAGTTTCTACAAATATACCAGTTTCATTTGAGAACATGGCTTGTTTGGAACAGTATCATAATTCATGTAAATGAGATCAATTTTATTGGGTTTATTGGACTTTATTGACTTTTTGTCTAGTTGTTTTTAATTGCTGAAGCTGATGTGTTTAAATTTCTCACTATAATTTTGGATTTTATTTGTTTACTTTCATAAAAAGAGGCTATGTTTGAGTACTTTCAAATTAAAGAGTATATCTTCCTGACAGGTTGAAAATTTTTGAAATCTTATTTTAGCACTAGGCATTACTTTTTACATTAATTTCTATTCAAATGTTATTCTTTATATCCTTACATGTGAGCTATTTCAAATACAAGTGATTATTTTAAATTCTGATCTGATCATCTTTTAGGTTTAAAGAATCCTATGTTTACATTCAGTGATTTTGGTAGATTCAATTATTTCTTTAGAATTCTTTGTCTTTATCTCTATCTTGAACATCCTTCTCTGAACTCAGTATACATCCTACTTCACTGACATAAGGTTTCTCTGTCTCTTGACTAGTGAAATGTGGTCAATACTGCCTCTGTTTCTTGCCCACCTGTTGGTCATAGGAACATCATTTCCCAGATAAGAGGCTCTCTTTCAGCCTGAGTCCCAGAATAAAAAAGACAACAGATATAAACCAAACCACAGCCAACAGCCTAGAAATGAATTACTACCATCTACCCTCCAGCTGCTAAGGGACAATACAAGCCAGAGATTTTTGAAGCTGTTTTATTTACCTGTAGCCTAATAAAAGTAAATTAATCTGGAAAATGGTACGGAAGTGTGGTGTTTCTACATAAAAAAAAAAAAAAAAAAATGTCATTGACTTCTGGATGGGCAAGATTGTTGTCTGAAAAATAAGCAGCAACTCATTCAATGTGAAAACATATAGTAAGATTATTGCCTGTGATTACTTGGAAATAGGACACGCTACTTAAACTGATGCTGGTAAGATAAGACTTTACTTGGTTGCTTTCATCTGCAGTTCTTGAGTTAGTATACTAAGGAAATGAACTCAAAAAAAAGGATTTCTGTGGTTGGTGATAGCAGCAGCAGGATAGTTCTTTTTGAATCTTCCCTTCAACTTACAATTAATCAGACATTCTAGCTGAACAAACACATCTTTGCACAGTGCAGGAGCACACCAGAGATAAATCCAGCCATCTGTGTGCCTGAAAAATGATGTTTGCTGCTAGGGAAAAAAGGATATCAAAATTCTCTCCTTTTACTATGTCTAACAGGGTTAATGCATGAGTTACTCATATCTGTTTAGCTCCAGTAGAGTAGATCTAACAGAGACTAGAAAGGACCTGTCTTTGGAATCAGATAGATCTGTTTATATCCCAGCTCAACCACTTAATAGCAATAAGTACAGTGTATCAGCTAGTTTATGCTTTGGTTACAAACCTCTAAATATCAGCTTCAAAGAATAAACTGAGAACTATACTCATACTAGTTCTCCTTACTCAAAGTTCCAGACTGGTGGAGTGTCCAGTTCACCCTGTACATCCATTTGGCAGGAAACGTGAATATATATATAAATGTCATAGAGATAAACAAATCTGAGTTACAGGCAAAAAAAGGCGAACAACTTAAAGACAGCCCCTCTGTTGTTTTCTTAGAGTCACTGAGAATAATCTGATCATTTACTGTGAGTGCTTAATTTTGAGCAGAATTATTTGTGCTCAGCTACAGAGACATATAATCCACTCTTTAAATATTTGCGTATCACTTATGCTTACATCTTAATACTTATTAAAGCCCAGGTGATTGTATTAATCATCTTGTTTAATTCCTCTAATGCCTCTAATGGTGATCCAGGCACCAGGCAATTGGTAGACAATAAAGAATGATAACAGAAGCATAGTCTCTGCCTCAGTCTATAATCTGTAGACGACACACCCCAGTAACACGAGCACCACAGCATGGTTCAGGGCCACAAACACTCAAAGTTATAAGAATGCTCACAAGTGCGCTACTAGAGAAATCCTGTTCCTCTGAATAGTGGTGTTTTGCTTTTTGCTTGCTTTTATCAGTTTGGTTTTAAAAGTCCCACTGGAACTTCATCCTGACTCAATTTTAAGTGAAAGCTCTGGACTGTCATGAATACAAATACACAGTTTTAAACATGTACCCCCCAATGTTCCATGTACATTTGATCAGCGATCAGATTGAACCCTAAAATCACTAGGGTGATGCTATTATACTGTCGCAAAAGAGCCAATGGAGTATAAAAGGTCAAGATATTTAGAGAATGAAATCTAGTAGCTTTTCATCTAAAACCAGGCTTTTCACCACTATGCTTGCTCAATTCTTAGCCTGGAAATTTGATTTCCAGTTCCATTTTTAATCAGTTCTAATCAGTTTCTATTTCAGAAATTATGAATTTTCATTTGTCCTTCAAGTTCAAAATTTTAAGAGTCTCTCCTGAAAACATTCTCACACTTTCCTTTTTATCCATGTTGCCAAGACCTACAGCCTGGTAGAAAATATACTTTTGGATCTAAGAGTCTCTCCCTTTCTCTCTCTCATTTTCCTCATAGGTCTCTACAGAAGAAGGTTTGAGCCTGGCCCGAGAATATAACTGTGCTTTCTTTGAGACATCCGCAGCCCTCAGATTCTGCATTGATGATGCCTTTCATGGGTTAGTAAGGGAAATCCGCAAGAAAGAGTCCATGCTATCCTCAATGGAAAAGAAGCTGAAGAGAAAAGACAGCCTGTGGAAGAAGTTAAAAGGCTCATTGAAGAAGAAGAGAGAAAACATGACATGATATCCTTGCTGCTAAATCTCTTCCTCTCTGAAGTGTATCAGTTGGACAATTCCAGATGTTGTATTCTGTTTCACTACTCTGTCTCACTTTCTTTAAACACCTGCCTATAGGGAAAAGTGTGTGTAACTGTACCTCTTGAGATGGTTTTGTTTTGCCCTTAACAGTTGGATGGATTTTGTCAATCAGCTGGATATGCTGTTTAGTTTTTACAATATATTACTAAATAAAATTGACATTCCAATTGCCTCATTTCCCTTTAAAGAGTCTAGCTTCATTTGGTATGCTGTCTGGTTATAGAGGAAATATTCAAAATTGCAGACAGAATGATTAAAGGCTCAGGGGATCTGCCTTTGCCTGATAAGCTCGAGTTGTTTGCATTTCAGGAATCTCAGTAAATAATAAAGCAGCTCAGGAAACAATTCAGAGCAGGAGTCTGTAGCCTGGGTTTTCCTTAAATGTAGAAGACCTGGTGCTTTTCTTGAATAATCCAGAGATGAATCTTAGAGGAATCATTTATAAAGAGGCACTGTTTGTAGATCACTGGAGGAGCTGAAATATCCCCACATTTACAGTGCTCTCTGTCTGGTCAGACTTTGGCAAAATGATCACAGTGAAGTTAATGAGGCTGTGACTTCAAAGGGATATTTGTAGCAGGAAGAGTGAGCGCAGTTCTGAAAAGGTTAGTTCAATACTCATAAAAGGACACCCCAATGCTTTACCTGCATTAGGGACCTCTGCAGTCCAAGTGACTTGGTTATTGCAGATACCCTCTGTTCTTCCAATATATTGCCAAAATATTTTGTTCTCTTACCAGAACCATGGAGCAACCTTTTTACTTGCTTATTTTACAGTGGAACACACTATAATGAAAACACCCAGTCCCTCTTTTTACTCCACTGTGTGAATTGGTTCATTCAAACTCAGAAAGCGCACCACCAGAAAGAAGAGTTCTGAATGTTTAATAGACAAAGTGTTAAAAGGAAAATCATAGATAGTTAAACATGAGATGAAATCCATCAAGCCCATCTTTGTGGGTTGGGGGCAGTATTTATCATAAATTAAAGGAAGGATGAAGGGCATAGTTGTCATTCAACATGCAAGCACTTATTTTATTCACAATGCCCCTGGCACTTACTAATCTCTGAGAATGCAGAAAAGAATCAAGG
Organism: Galemys pyrenaicus; assembly: GCA_019455555.1. NCBI lineage: Eukaryota > Metazoa > Chordata > Mammalia > Eulipotyphla > Talpidae > Galemys > Galemys pyrenaicus. Next base: position 1,689,739 of record JAGFMF010011464.1, read on the forward strand.
TAGTTTAACATCTAGCTGGAAGCCCCACTTGACTGAATAACAGTGGGATTATAAATTCTCAGACGAAAAGACACATATTTGCATAGTAACATGCATACGATTTGATGGAATTTAAAGATTCTCATTTTTCAAGTGGTGGACACTAAAATTTCAATGTTTCAGAATAGTGTACTTGTGGGTTCTAGTACTGCTTGGGGCAGGGCCTTTCTCATACCCACAGATTTCACTGTCCTTGCTCCAGGCTTGGAATCAAGACTGAGTATGCACTTCCTACTTGCTAGTAACAGCTGCCAATCTGCCCCTTTGAATTTTCATCTTCTGTGAAGTACGGCACACAAAGTCTTCCCCCCATCCTATTTTGCCTCTAAAATAATTTATACTATGTCTTTATATTTTAAGATTTTCAGAATCAGGAACAAAAATCAAAATATTAAGAAGTTGCTGATATAAAGACAGAAAAATGGTTCTTAACACTTTAGAACTAGTCTTAGCTGCTGCTTTCTCTTAACTATGAATGCTTCATATTTTGCTTTCATCATGTGAACATAGATTAGTGCCTATTCTTCAACCTGAAACCTTCTTTGCCACCTGCAATCCCTGACCCCAGAACACTCTCAAGACTAGAAAGACCCTGTGAATACTGTTCCACCAAACTGTTTCCTAGATTTCATCTACTAACTAATAGTATTGGCACCTACTTTATATGATGAACATGCACCTTTGAAACCCTGATAACTGTATTCTTTATAAATAGTAATAGTGTAAAAATGCTTATCCCAGCATCAGGGAAATGCAAATCAAAACTACATCACACCTGTTGAGAATAGCTCCTCTCAAAAAGATCATAAACAACAAGTATTGTCAGGTTTACAGAGAAAAAGGAACCCTTACACACAATTGAAAACAATATGGAGGTTCTCAAGACATTAAGTATAAATCTACTATATATGGTCCATCAGTTCTTCTAGGTATCTACCCCAAAACATTTGAAGTGATATCTCCATTCCTATGTACATTAAAGCACTGTAAGATATGAAAACAACCTGCTCAATGGCAGATGAATGGACAAAGCAAATTTGGGGATATATACACACACACACACATATATATATACACACACACATATATATACACACACACACACATGAGGATACTATTTAGCTATAAAAACAAAGCATAAAATCTTGTCATTTGCTATAGCAAGGATGTAACTGGAAGTAATTATGTTAATCAACATAAGGCAGAAGGAGAAAGATAAATACCATGATTTTACACACATCTGGAATATAAAAAACAAAGCAAAAGCACAGACAAAAGCAAATTAAAAGAAGCCCTTGAAATCTTACAGCAGAATGGAAACTACAAGGGCCTCCTGGTGACAGCACTGTGAAGCTATTGCCAGCCATTGCAGCATGAGTTCGATCCCTGGCCAGGATGCTGAACCACATGTTCATAGCAGATCTCTCTCCTGTCTCGCCCACTGCTCCCCTCAGCAGTGTATTTCAGTCTGCCTGCCTATTCTGTTCCCCACTCTTTTGGTGAATCGTCTCACCTACCCTGACCCTAGGACCTCTGGCCTACACCCCAACTCTTGTATGCATAAATAAATTAATTAACTTAAAAAAAAAAGAACAGACTACCAGCTTTCAGAAGGGGCAGGTAGGTAGGTGGTAATGCTTCAATGACTTATAGCGGAAGGTAATTGGGATTTTGGTGGTAGGCATGGTGTAATAATATACATTTGTATGAAACTATACTCCTAAAACATATAAGTGTCGTAAGTCAATGTTACCTCAATTAATATTAAAAAAATACTGGACAAATGACTGCAGAAACAGTAATTTACAAGCATAAAACTAGCAGAATGGAGTCTTACTATAAATACTAAGTATTCCCGTAAATGTGAAAAACTTGGTCACTAGGCCCAGTGTTCTCAAACTTTGTTTTGGTTGCTTGTAAGCAACCTCCTACAATTAGTCATTATGAAGGGTGTCAGCAAGTGAATCCTGATCTATGACTCACTTGCTTTGTTTCTCGCTGGTCCCTAAGTCATTTGCTAGAAGGCGAGTAGGCTCTATCTTCCTTACTCTAAGTAATCTTTCAAAACACAGTGACCTTTGAAATAAATAATAGCAATTTGATAGTCAAAGATGAGAAATAACTTTCTTGTTGTAGGGGCTTCCGTTCTGTTGAAGAAAAAAAAAAGAAAACCAATAACACTGTTTCACAAGATAGATAGTATCTTTGCTGAGATAGGGTATCAATTTGCCTGTCTACCTGGCCATGGGTCAAGAAATCTTTCACTGCAGGAGAATATATCCAAAAACATTTGAAAAAAAAAATTAATGATCCTTGTTACACATGCAACATCTAAGTCTTCTGTCCATCCTTTTAGAAATTAAAGTTGTAATTCTTTGGATTTAGGTCTTTACAGATACCCCCAAATGCCCTAACCTGGCCTATGTTCTTTACATAGGTTTGTACCTGAATCCTTTTGACCTGAGGTCTTCTCATTAGTTTCTATTGGCAAATGTGAAGTTAATTTTTCAGGCCACTCATCCACTATTAAAAATGTAAATAAAGGGCCTCCCTGGTGGCGCAGTGGATTAAGCAACGCACTATGAAGGAAATTGTGGCCACTGCAGCACGAGTTCGATCCCTGCCGCCGGCCAGGAAGGGGACACACATGGTGCGGCAGACCTCTCCTGCCTGGCCCACTGCTCCCCTCAGCAGTGTACTCCCCTTGATCTGCCTGTTCAGCTCCCCGCTCTCTATGGTGAATCCTCTCACACCCCCCCACACCTCTGGCCTGTACCCCAGTGCTTGTATGCATAAATAAATAAATCTTTTTAAAAAACGTAAATAAAATAGACATTTTAGCCATGTCAATAGTGTTAACAATGTTGTCAAATGATCTTTTAAAACAGAGCAAAAGAGCCTATGGTGATATTACAAAGAAGTCATGTGAATCCTTTGGATAATAAAAGAGGACCCAGGGCAGCATCATTTTGGGGGACAAAAGGTCTAAGTGACCTACAGAAAATTCTGGATCTATAGTTTAGAGCAAAGAATACAGGGGTTGTGGGGTACAAGGATTATTGAAGGGAATAAAGAAATACAAGTATTCTTTCCATTTCTTTGTGTCTTCTTCTATTTCTTTTAGCAATGTTTTATAATTTTCTTTGTAGAGGTCCTTTACCTCTTTTATTAGACTTATTTCCAAGTATTTTATTGGAAGAATTAACATCATCAAATTGCCCATCCTACCAAAAGCAATCTACAGATTCAATGCTATTCCAATAAAAATTCCAATGACATTCTAAAAAAAAGAAATAGACCAAATATTGATGAAATTCATATGAAGATACAAAAAAATCTCGAATAGCCAAAGCTCTCCTGACTAAAAAGGTGAGTGGAAGTATCACACTTCCAGACCTCAAACTATACTAAAAAGCAGCAATACTAAAAAATGCATGGTACTAGATCAAAAACAGACACACAGACCAATGGAATAGAATAGAAAGCCCAGAAACAAACCCACAGGTTTATGAACAACTAATGTTTGACAAAGGAGCAAAGAATATGTAGTGGAATAAAGACACTTGTTCAATAAGTAGTGTTAGGCACACTGGACTGCTACATGCAAAAGAATGAAACTAGAATACTGCCTTTCACCATGCACAAAAATCAACTCAAGATGGATTAAGGAATTAGACATAAGACCTGAAACCATAAAATATATAGAAAAAAAAAAGTAAGCAAAGCTATACATGATATACACCTCTGTAACATCTTTAAAGAAACAATACCCAAAGAATAATAATAAATATAATAAATAAATCTTTTTTAAAAATGTAAATAAAATAGACATTTTAGCTATGTCAAAGATAGTCAAGGAAAGATAGTGAAGGAAAAGATAAACAGCTGGGATTACATCAAACTTAAAAGCTTCTGTAGCACAAAAGACACACTAAGTGACACCCCACCAACTGGAAGAAAATCTTTGCACACAACACTACTGACAAGGGACTTATTACAAAGATCCACAAAGAGCTAACCAAACTAAACCAAAACAAAGTAAACAACCCAGTCAAAAAATGGGCAGAAGAGCTTAAAAACATTTCTCCAAGGAGGAAATGCAGATGACCTAAAGACATATGAAAAAATACTCAACTTCTCTTATAATCAGAGAAATGCATATCAAAACCACTATGAGATACCACCTCACACCAGTGAGAATGGCACGCATCAAAAAAATTAGCAACAACAAATGTTGGCGAGGATGTGGAGAAAAAGGAACTCTACTACACTGCTGGTGGGAATGCAAACTGGTCCAACCAGTTTGGACTCGGAGAATTATAAGAGAACCTAATAAATGACCAAGGAAAAGAATAATAACAATAATAATAACCAAAAAAAAAAAAAAACAACCAAGGACAAATAGGGGACTCTTGGTGTAGAGGGTGAGGGAATGGGTAGAGGGCAGAAAGAGCACAAGGGACTGAGGTGATGGTGCACTGGTGAAATAGTGGTGGGAAATCCATGGGGACCACAACTGATGTCAAATATATATAAATAATAATAAAGAAAGAAATACAAGTATTCTTACTTGACCACCAAGCAAGAATATAGCAAAATACACATGGATAGACTGCATTCTGTTTCCTTTATCCTGTGACTTTAAGGAAAATAAAGTTCACTGATACATTTCTGTCCTGCAAAAATCTGTTGCAAAGTTATTAATGGCAGTATCACTGTGATTTGTATGCCAAAAATGTTTAAATAATAAATAATAAATGAATGAACAAAACAATGCTTCAGGCAACCATATAACTCACGATGACCTGGTTCTTTCCTGTAGGTGAGAACTTAGGGCCAGAAAAAGAATAACCTACAAACAGACAAGGTCAACCAAGGCCCTGACCTTCATCCTGGTCCTCTCAGGGGCCCTCACTCTCTTTTAGGAACCTATAAGTCAAAAAACATTATGAAAATGCCAGTACTGATCATGCCCATTTAATGTTTTCCTTTCTCTGAAGGAAGAAGCAAAGAGGGAAGAAGACCTGTAACAAATCCAGGCTTGTGAGAATTCCAGACAACAATTTTTATTACAACATCAGTTATTATAGCTTTCATTTTCAGTAAAAATTATCAAATAAAGGGCAAGATTTTTTTTTTCTGATCCACCAGCATGCCACTAAGATCACAACCAAGATTTATTCTGCTGATTAGCTGTGTTCCAATTTGGGCATAATTCCAACTTCTCTAGTGGTGTAATTAAAACCAGCTAATAAAGAAAGTGAAAAATATGATTTCTGGAATAGATCCATAGTGTCTCCTTAAAATATAAAAATTATGAGGATTACTGAGGTTAAACAAATAGGACACTGAGCACAGTGCTATTGTAAGTCACTCCCTGTAGGGCAGCGCATTAGACAAGGGGGTCAAAATAATACTACAGGGAGTTAGCCATAGGTTTTTAATTTATCTTTGGTCAGAAGTACTGGATTCAAGGTAGTTAGAGTATGTATTTATTGTAGAAGAGGTAAAGGGAGAAGTAAAATCACTGCCAGCATGCCACTACCTAAAGATATCACAAAAATGTAAAACAACTATGCATTATGGACTCAAAGCTTACTATTCGTACTGTGCCTGAATCACAAATATACTATGTGGCTTGGGTCAGCTGATTCCTTTGCCTCTCTGATCACTAGACAGTTTCCATATAAAATGGGTCTATAAAATGTGTCTAATACCAGGACACATACAGATGGATATTCTTTGAATGGGTCATCTTGGCCTTTGATATACACAGTAAAATTTACAGTGTATCTTCCAAGTTTATTAAGTTTTTCCCTTAGGTTAATAAGACATTATTTATAACCTTGAAACTGTTAATTTAGGGGAAAGAACTTTATAGTAGTAAATATAAGGTCCCAAAAGTTAAAGTAAAATGATTGTCCACTACCTCCTAAGTGGTTATTTTAGTCACAGATAATTCAACGTTAATTTGTTAATTTTATTCACTTCATGTTTTTGAGCTCCAGTTGTCTACAACACAATTTGCTTTGCATTTTGTAAATGGACACCTTATAATCGTAATAAACCATCATTAATGAAACCACTGATAGATAATTAAGAAAATATTTTCTGAACCCCGATTCTGTTTCAAATACTGCACTAAATTCTGTATATATGATTGTATAAAATTAGCTAGTTCTAATGGTAGGACTTGGGATGCTTGCAGTCTACTTACAAGCTTGTAGTCTAATTAAGAAAAAGTAGCAATAAAATGTTTAGGTTTATAATTTAAAAACTAGGACAATGACCAGTACAATAACAGAGAATTATGGGGTATGAAGCGTTCATAACAGGGGGATTTAACCTAGTTGAATTCACAAGATTCCCTAAAGAGATGGTGCTTACGCTGAGATATGAAGGACCAAATAAATTATTTAGGTTAGAATGGGAGGGTTTCTGTTAAGGAGAACAGCAGGGACATCAGTTCTGTGCCCAGCAGATGATGAGTAGGTGGTCAGTATATGGGATGAAAGAGACATGTCTATGATGCGATGAGACGGGAGGAAAGGTTAGAAACAAGACCGTGCAGCTCTACTTAGGTGAGAGTTGCTTGGTCTTTATCCTGAGAAAAATGAAAAATAGTTAAAGGGATTTAAGCCGTTGGATAAAGTAACAATGATTTGCCATTTAAAATGTAATTCCCCACCCTCTTCCATGAGGCTGCCTGTGGGGCACTGGTCTAGGGGAGGGTATGAGAGTATGCACGGGCAGAGGTTTGAACCCACAGCCCCCAGAGCAGACACATACATGTCAACCTATTCCTCCTCAACAACATAGCTTGGAAAACAATCTTAAAATGTATGAACATACAATGACTTCAAAAAGTGGTAATTTTGACTCTAAAGAAAAGATTGGAAGGGGAGCATAGTCAAGTACCACATTTATTTTATCAGGAGTTATATAATTTAATAACTAACTCAGGGATGAATAAAAATTTTAGAGTCAGGCAGACTCTAAAACAGAGAATTATGGGGTATGAAGCATTCATAACAGGGGGATTTAACCTAGTTGAATTCACAAGATTCCCTAAAGAGATAGTGCTTATGCTGAGATATGAAGGACCAAATAAATTATTTAGGTTAGAACGGGAGGGTTTCTGTTAAGGGGAACAGCAGGGACATCAGTTCTGTGCCATAATTCTTTCAAAAAAATGTGATGCAGTCATCTTCAGAGCAATGGCCATACATCCCTTCCTCCTCTTCGCAGACTTCTACAGAACCCTTCTCTATGAAGACCAAGAAGTTTATTCAGTGACTGCAGAGTTCTTTGAACTCTGTCAGGGAAAGATGGTTCTGAGCAACCGTATAATGTCATCTAAAATACCAGCATTCCACTGATCAATGCTTCGCCTGTGATGACATCTTTATTTCTCCAATTCATTAAGTCTGCGGTCTTGGAGAGTCAGAGCACAATTGTGAAAATTAAGGTGAGATTATCGTGTTGTGTTTTTATTGTAATTGAAAAGTCAATCAAGCTTGTAAGATGAGGTAGGAGAAGGGAAGATGAAGTTATCAAATTTCATTAACTGAAAACAGGATGTGTTTGCTCAGGAACTGAAGACTGTTTCTAAAGAAAGAAGGTTAGCGACCTAGAAGAGCGGTCCTAAAGGTAAGGAATGAGCTGAGGACACCTCGCCTCTCTAAGAGACATGGATGTGTGGCATCTGGGGCTTTTTGTCAGTTTCTCTCTTGTTCCTAATGTCTGCCTTCCAGGAGAAGAGAAAGTGAATAAAATTGTAATCATTCAACCCCTTGCGCTACTCGGAAGGCCCCTGAATTTCTTTATTATCTCTCACGTACTTCTCAGAATAGGTAGTAGAGAGGTCAGCAACAAAAAGAAGAAAAAAGAAGGGAGGAATAAAAGGAAGGATGGACTAAGGACCAAGGGAAAGAAGGACCAGGGGAATGGAGAGAATCTAGAATTGGTAATATTTGAAAGACAAATGATTAGACAGCTTCCCAGGTATTTATCTGGAATATGCTTATTTCGTGACTAAGAGCAAACTGGATTAGGATGAGAAAATAATGAAAGCTAGGAAACAATTTTAACAGTTACCCACAGCAATCAAGGTAAATCTGAGCAGTCCAGTAAATCTCAGAAACTGTGGTGTAAGCTGGTAGCCCAAAAGTGAAAAGCAAAGCATCTATGTTTATCCCAACCAGAACCTTTTTCTCCGAGCATAAGACTACATAGAAGGACATCTCTTGGGTAGGTCTGCTTTACAGACCAGGAAAGATAATAACTTCAGTGTTCCTAGGGATTTCTCTCTCTCTTTCATTTTGCATATTTTAATCTACACTTTTAATTGTATTCAACATTTGTTAAAATTGCCTAGTTTCAGATGACTGGTCTCAAACAGTCACATGATCAGTATAATAGTCAAGTTACAACCTCTGAACTCTGACCCACTTTAAGATTTTTTGATCTATGAAGTGGAAAAAACATTATGGAAAAGACTATTTTACAAATTCATATGGATAATAAATGAAATTATGTATGCCAAAGTATATTGCAGAGGTTTTCTTTAAATGCAGTTCATGCTAATTTAATATGTAAAGTAATAAATGGAGTTAGTGTGGTTGAAGTAACACAATTGTGTTCTGAGGCTTTCCTACTAAAAGTGGAAGCTACCGTAATGGTAGAGATACATGCTCTGACAAAGAATACAGAAGTTCATTTGGAAAATAATGTTAGCCTTCAAATTCCTAGAAATTAATTAGTCATAGTACCTTGAGCAAAACAATGTAATCTATGATCCTTAAGAGATAGTGAGAAGGGAATCACTTTTTAACTTTCTACATTAGAAAAGAAGTTCAAAAGAAGGATTCTCCCACTCCAACTTCAGTCTGGTATGCGCCAGTGCTGAAACTCGTGTTCACAAAGTAGAAAATGAAATCTTAGGAGGATGTAAGAAACACCAAATCCCTTGAAAGGCAAGTCTTTACTTCCTGTGTCTCATTTCAGTCATCACTGATCTCTAAATAAATCAGTCATAAAAAAAGGAAAATTTTCCACTGAGATTATAAGATCAGTAAACTTATTAAATGCTCTATAAACTGATTTTTGACAATGTAATCTCCCCAATGTAGTAAGAGCAACCAACAAGCTTGAAACTAATACTCTTGTGATATAGAGATCTGCTTAGTTCTATTTGAAATATTCAAGCAAATTGAATCTAAAAGGTCTGTGATGAACACTGCTGAAATGTTTAAGCACGCATATTCCAGAGGACTTGTAACAGAACACAACATAATTGAAAGCAAGAGGGAAAGGAAAAAGACATCTTAGTTTTATTAATAAATGCATTGCATGTCACTCAAGTTTCAAATTCCACTCAACTATAAGAGTCACAAATTTAAGGCCTTGGAGAAGAACCTAAGTCTTCACATTATGAAAAAGAGATAAAGACAAATCAAGAATGGGAAACAATATATTCATTAATAGGTTGACCTTTCCAAAAGTCAATCCTATGTATGGAAATTCAATTTAAAGGAAAAACTCATTAAAAACTAATTATTTACTTTGCAAAAGGGTCCTTCAATCACATTGGTATTCACTTTGGTAAATGCAGCCCTCACCCTGACCCTGTACATTCAAAGGAGTTTTATATTTGGACGGACTAAAAGCCCTGAAAAGCAAACCCCGAGCTAAGTGGCAGAGAAGAGAAGAGAACAGAAAAGAAGTAAGGTCAAAAGGTTGGAGCTGGATTAATAGCATTAGTGTTAAGATCATAAGACTTATAAAAGATCAATGAAAAGGCAAATGACTAGGGGAAAAGATGGGAAAAATGAAAGCAAAAAGCTATTATATATGAAGATTTAACTCTAAATAGGGCAGAGAAGATAATTGGAGGCACACAAAAATGAACTCAAAATGGCAAATTCAAATCTTATCATTTCCATGTTCAAAGCCATGAAAGCCTTCTAATTACTGCAAACTTTGAATACATACTTCTGCATGCAAGACCATCTCTGTCTAACTTGTCTCCCAGCCTTTTGAGTCTATTTATTGAACACACAGGCCTCATGAAATTAATAAATAAATAAAACAACAATCCTGATCCAGGCCAGTAGCACTGTCTAGGACTTGCATGTTTGTTCATGTCTGTGTGGGGTTCCTCTGGGGACCCTGGTGTCCTCCACATTCCATAGATGTGCACCTGAGGCTTATTGGTATGTCTCAACTGTTCCATCAGAGTGAGCGTGAGGGTGAGTATATCCCTATGATAATTCTGTGCTTTTCCTCCTTGAGGCCTGAGCTGAGCACTTATGACCTCAACTGAAACAATTAGCTTGGAAAATGAATAAATGTTTGAATGAATACAAACTATTGTTTCCTATTAGAAATATTTGGGGTCTTTATCAAGAAGTTTGGTGACACTTTAGTCACCTGAAAAATGCCATATAATTGAATTCTCATTTATATATGACGAAAATGACTTCATTACATTTTGCTTTTCCCATTTTATGGTTGGGTTCTTCGCTTTCTTTGTATTGAGTTGTATGAGTGCTTTGTAGTTCTCGGATAGTAGCCACTAATGTATGATGTGCAGATATTTTCTCCAGTTTGGTGGAATGTCTTTTCACTTTAATCATAGTTTCTTTTACCATGCAGAAACTTTTTTATTTGGTATAGTCACATTTGTTTACTTTTGCTTTTATTTTCTTGCCATTGAACTAGAATCTCCAAAGATATCACTGAAGCCAACGTTGTGGGGTGTTTTTTCCATGTTTTCTTCAGTGTCTTATATGCTTCTGGTCTTACATCCAAGTATTTAATCCATGTTGAGTCAATTTTTGTGTATGGTGTGAGAGAGTGGTCTAGTCTCATTTTTCTACACATGACTCACCAATTTTCCCAGCACCATTTGTTGAAGAGACTTTCTCTAGTGTATGGTCTTGGTTCTTTTGCAGATTAATCGTCCATATAAATGTGGGTTTATTTCTGGTTTCTCAATTCAATTCCACTGGTCTGTGTGCCTGTATTTATTCAACAGCATGGGCAAAGAGGTAAACTGACACTTCTCCAAAGACATACAGAGGCCTACAGGCACATAAAAATGTTCATCATCACTCATCATCAGGGAAATGCAAATAAAAACCACAATGAAATACCACCTCACTCTAATGACACTAGCCCATATCAAAACAACAACAGAAACAATAATAGAAACAACAAATGTCACAAGTGTGATGAGAAAGGAGCCCTCTTACAGTGTTGATAGGAATGTAAACTGGTCTAGTCTTTATGGAAAACAGTATAAAGATGTGTCAAAATACTGAAAATTAATCTACCATATGATCTAGCAATTCCACTCCCAGAGATTTATCCAGTGAATTCAAAAATACTAATTTGAAAGGTGTGTGTGTGTGTGTATGTTGTATGTATATTCATTGCAATCCTATTTGTAACAGTCAAGTTGTGGAGACACCCTGAGTGTCCAACAACAGATGGCTAGATTAAGTCTATGTGGTACATATATGTGATAGAATACTATTTAGCTATAAAAAAGATGAACTCTTGCCATTTGTGACAACATGGATCAAACTGCTAAGTGAAGTAAGTCAGAAGGAGGAAGGTAAATACTGGATGATTTCATTCATTTGTGGAAAAGAAACAAAATAAAGAAAATGAAAAACTAAACCGAGACAAAACCTATAAATACAACTGTAGAACTGAGGCTACTAGCGGGGACGAGAGGGTGGGAACAAGGTGGGGCACAGTGGTGTACAATATGGTATATTATAAAGAGATAGAGGTCCTCTGGTGGTGGGTAGGTCATGGTGATGTACATCTGAGGAGGTATAAACATATCTGCATTCATCACATAGAGAGCAATAAACAATGTTACCTCAATAATAAGAAATAATGGGAAGTTGAGGTTTCCAAGAACCTATAGAAAACGCTAAGTGAGGACTTCTGTGTGAGATAGGATTGCTCTAAGGTGGCAGTATCTTGAAAGTGTCTTGAAGGTTTCGCATTCTTTGACCTTTGTCATGGTTGCAAGATGGGGGTGGCACTCATCCCATCTCCCCATATCTACATCTACTAGAAAGAAAACAGACTATACCTTGTCTTTCACTTTAAGAGTTAAGACATCTGGGCCTCCCTGGTGGTGCAGTGGGTTAAGCAACGCACTATGAAGCAAACCATAGCCGCTGCAGCAATAGTTCAATCCCTGCTGCCAGCCAGGCTGGGGACCTACATGGCGCAGCAGACCTCTCCTGTTGTGCCCGCTGCTCCCCTCAGCAGTGTACTTCTGTTGATCTACCTGTTCTGCTCCCTGCTCTCTGTGGTGAATCCTCTCACCACCCCCCAAGCCTCTGGCCTGTACCCCAGTGCTTGTATGCATAAATAAATCTTTAAAAAAAAAAAAAAGAGTTAAGACATCTTCCCAGGGGCAACACTGTAGATTTATGGCCACATTTTATTGATCAGAATGGTGTCACATATCATTGTAAGGGGAATGTTATTACCATGATTGATTTAAACAAAGCAAGATTTGCCTCCTGATCCAACCTTTTTTGATGTACATATCCCTTTGTTATATGACAAAATCAGAGTCCCCTCAGAAGGAAAGGACTGCAGTGTTTTAAGGATGCCACAAAGTGTGTCTGCAGCACCCTCCTTATATCTGGAACTTCTGTTAGGCAGGTAGCTCCCAGGAGAAGGTAAATATGTAAATCCTTATTTGAAATGCAGGGAACTATAATGTTGGTACTTCTGGATTTAAGCCTTTCCTATTTTACTTTATATGTGGGTGTTAAGGAATGCCTCTAAGGAAAGTCATCTGGGGTGTTTTTGCATTTCCTATTTTGTCACTTCTTGGATCTGGAACTTCAAAGAAATCTCCTAGCATTCAAAGAACTTACCTCTAAGTGATGCACTGAAGACAGTGTTATTACAACACAGAGGAAACAAGCAAGGCCTAACTGTATATGTCATTATTTTATAATTTTAAAAAAGGAATTGTGGTATTTTCATGTATTCTCTTAATTTTCTAATACTCTGTTTATCTTCAACTCCTTAGAATTTTGATATAAAAATAAGATAGTCATTATTTTGCAGGACGGATGCTATACTGACTTATCTCACTGTGTACAGCAGCCATGGGCTTGCAAAGTGGCATGCACACCTTCATTTTTATTAATTTACAAAAGGAAAGCATTTAAAAGTATTTTATGTATATAAATGCATGTGATTATATAAATCATATATCGTTAACATAATTTATGTATAATTTAACATCTTATCTTTTTAAATAGATACTTTATAAACATGACTCTTAATGACTACAGAATAGTCCATGATATTTATGCACCATATATTACTTAATCACTCACCTAACCTTGGGTATTTAATTTTTTACTGGGTTTCCAATAGTATGAGAATAACAGCAATGGCATATTTATACATGATTTCTGTCTGCCTTTCAAATTTTTTCCTCAAGATTTTTGGACAAATTGCTAAATGTGTCAAATTGTTTCCCAGTAAAATTATATCAATTTACACTCCCTAAAAAGTGTTATGAATATGATTTATTTCAGCTATATGTATAGTTAGAACTTGCTGCAAGGCAAGATATAAAACACCAGTAATTTCTTAAAAGATTTACTTTTTTATCATTCTAGTTTCAGATGGAATGCTTTTTATGATTTCAGAATACTTTGTGAAGAGCTTATTTTCCCTAGTAATACATTATGAATTATTTTTCATGTATGTTATCAAATTTTAATAATATAAAATTAGATGAACACAATCCTTTTCCATGTCTTCCCAGTGTCTCATCATTTCACTGCAACATAATTTATCTAAACCAACTTTCTATTGTCAGAGACTTATTTATATTCCAATATTAACAGAAACAAACAGAGGTATCATTTTTAAGTGATTGGTATTAAGGACAAGCGAGGGGATATTTGAGGGGCCTCAGAAGACCTGAGCACTTGCTGTGACTCCACAACTCACCACACAAAGCTTTGGCTACTCAGTGAACCTCAGACATCTTCGATTTTCCTCTCTGTCATCAAAAGCGTGTGGTTAAATGACTTCTAAGATACCTTTAATGTGAACATGATTATCTGCCACTGGAAAAACTATTTACATGCTTTATAAAATCTGCAGTATTTCATCTTTGCCTCCTCAGGTACTTAAATTTCTCATTAGTTTCTGTGACAGATGTAACAAATCACAACAAACTTTTTGCCTTAGAACAATTAAAGATTATACTTTAACACATCTGGAGGTTTTAAGTTCAAAGTCAGTGTGTTAGACCCATGCTACCCCAAAGTATCAAGGGACAAATTTTTATAGTCTTTTCTAGTTTCTGGCAACTCCAGGAATTCTTTGGTTTGTCACCTCATTCCAATCCTGCCTCCCTGGTCACACTGCTTTCTCACCTTCTGTGGCAAAACTCCTTGAGCCTTTCTCCTATAAGGACACATAGAGGAAGGGACAACCCAACTGTAGTTAGGGACAAACCAGTTCAGCCAGGATAAGCACCTCCTAAATGTAATTCCATCTTTTATCCTATGTAGTGTTATGTTCTAAATGTCCGCTTCCCCCTCAAAATTTGTATGCTGAAATCCTAACCCCCAGTGTGATGGTATTAGGAAGTAAGCATTTCGAACGTTAACTAAGTCTTTTGGGGCTACAGCACTCATGAAAGGGATTAGTTTTCATATTAGAGAAATGTGAGCTTGCGTCTTCTGCTTTCCACCAGGTGAGGACACATAAAGAGGTCATCTACAAACCAGGAAGAAGAATGCTCTCACCACACACACCAGATCTGTCATGCCACTTACCCTAGTTGAATTTTTTATCATGCTTTAAGCATGGATAATAACTCAGAGAAATCAGTTACATATTGAACATTTTGTTGGATTAGACAGTGGCCTCCCAAAAAGTTGGATCCATGAACTAATACCCAGAGCATGTGAATACTAATCTTGTTCACAGATTTCCCAACCTCCAGAACTCAGGTAAATTTCTGTTGGTATTCACCCATACCAATCCAAACTGACAAACACATATGTAATATTTACTGTGGTCATGGTAAAATTAATATTCACACGCTCTGAGGATTAGTTCATGGATCCAACTTTTTAGAGGCCACCATTTAATCCAGCAAAATGCTCAATATATCAATGATTTCTCTGAATTATGATCCATGCTCAAGGTGTGAACAAAAATTCACCCTTCCAGGAATATCCAACCTGGCATTCTTCTAGGTAAATGATTTATTTCATTAAAATGTTTCTATTTAAGTATTCATCTTATGAGCACTTAAATATGTTGAAAAGCTACCTATATGCTAGCAGATTTGTTATGTAAGGTGAGCAGTAGAATGGGCAAAGGCTACAATGGCAGATTTTAGAAGACCTATCTCAGGAAAGGCATTCTACCGAAAGTCATGTGCTTGGATTTTAGTTTCAAAGATGGGCAAAACTTCCATAAGATATAGTAACTGGAAAATAGACTGAAATGGAAAAGCTCAAGAGAAAAATTTAAGGCTCTGGCAGTGAGTTAATGAATAAATGATGGGTGACTGAATCAGGCCAGATTGGAAAGAAGCAGTAGAAAAGAGAAAAATCAGTCTGTCCTTGTGTCTTCATTTTTGGTTTCTGTGTCTTTATTACTGTTATTGTTATTATTATTATTGTTCTGTGGGGAGGGGGAGGGTTGAGGGAAGATGGGAACACGAGGGACTGAGGTGATGGTGCACTGGTGAGATGGTGATGGGGAATACATGGGGATTACAATTAATGGCAAGTATATGTAAATTTTAAAATATTTTAATAAAAAAAAAGAAAAGAGAAAAATCCTGATGATTGATTATAAGTATCTTTGGCCTTTCAATTCATCTGATTTAAGCTTAGTTCTCCCACTTCCAGTAGGATTCCTCCCCTCCCCCCAAAATGTAGCTCCTAACATAATTTCATGTTAATTTCCCTTCACATGGGTCATTTAACATGGTGTTTCGAAAAGCTCCATACCTAATAATAACAGTTAGGTTTTATGCTGCCAAAGGCAGGATGATTCTTTGATCGTCAATCATCCATCCCGCCATCCATTTGGCATTGTACCAAAGGCAGTGGCCTGTGAAGCCCTCAGAGGGTCCTGCCAACATGAGCAGTTGGTGATGGCACAACTGAATGAGTGTGGAGTGATTCACAAAGAGAAACAGCATCAGCAGTTGAGCGGAAATTGGTGAAGACAAGCGTGTCAAAATCCTACTCCAAGTCATTTGGTTCTCTCTGCCTCTCATGAAGCTAAACATTATTATATTTAGGGCCATATCACTCTAAAGCCTGAGGCCTGGAAACATTATACAGGAGAATTTCCTCCTTTCTTTGAAGTAAGTACAAGTGTTTTTATCCTCAATACCTAAGAGCATGCTGGAGTTATTCACACATCTCACCTGATATTTACCATCTCCCCATCCAGCAGGAGAGTCAAGGCAGGGAACAGCCAACTATTAACAATTAAAGCAGAGAAAAAATTGAGCATAAATCTTTTGTTTTTAACAGATGGAGAAAGTGACATCCAGAGAAGATGAGTTATTTTATTATTTGAATAAAGTCACAATCTAGTAAGTAACAATGCTATGAATCTATGTTAAATTTGTGCTCACTTATGACAAACATATTTTCTTTTCCATTGTTTCAGAATTCCTTGTTTTTAACCAGTAACTAAACTAACTAGAGGCCTACATTTAGGTCTCAATGAATAGTGAACAGACACGGGAGATTTTCTCAGGAACAGCATTAACTGAATTTTTGATCGTGTACATATGTACCATGTTTTTCTAAAATTATCCAGATTTTTTTGAGGAAGCCATATTTTAAGAAAATACACATAAATATTTACCTATATATAGATATCCCTATACGTACCTGCACCTACACAATTGCATGCACATAAATCTACACAAATACAGACACAAAAGCCTATACCTACAAACTCTAGGTACGGATACAGCAAGTTGTAGGTATACAAATACAATTTCATGGAGCTCATAGACACCCTAACGTTGGTCTATAGATTGCTAGGAAAGAAATTCACTCTCCTCTAGAGATTAGCTAGAATCTTTGTGTTTTTTTTTTTGTTTTTTTTTTTTTTTTATGATTTGGTGTTAATTCATGTAAATAACCAAGAAGAAAAAACTTTCAGACAAAAATCAACATGTTAAAACAGTAACTTGATCACAAATCTTTAAGCTATGAGAGAATGAACATGTTTCTAACAATTCTATTTTTTGGTAATAGATAGAGTACATCTCATCCCAAGTGATAGTTGGTAAGTGAAAATGTTGGTAAAGTTGACTATTAAAATAAAACTTCATGGGCCTCTCTGGTGGCACAGAGTCAAAATCTCAGCTCTATAAAGCTACTGTTAGCCATTATGGCACAAATTTGATCCGGCCAGGTATCTGACCCACATGGCACAGCAGACCTCTCCTGTATTGCTCGCTGCTCCCCTCAGCAGTATATTTCAGTAGATCTGCCTGTTCTCCCCACTCTGTCTCTGGTGAATTCTTTCACTGCCCCTCACCCTCCGCACCTCTGACCTACACTCCAGTTCTTGTATGCATAAATAAATCTTTTAAAAAATAACCTTCACGTACCTAAGCATAGTATTTACACACACGCAAAATTTTCTACCAATTTTTTTCTATTTTGAATGTTAACAAACTTAACCCTAATGACATTAAGAAAAAAATATTTTTATATTCATGCATTGTTTGTATTTTGGAACTAGAGTACATCAGTTTTAGAATCAGGACACCTAGATAATATGCACAGAGCAAAAACTCAGAAGTCAAGTGATCTCACTCAAGCTAATTAAGTTATATGGGCCTTTCTCTCTGAAATCTCATGGGATTTTACTAACTTTGAATCAAGTATGTGTCCTAAGTATTTTAGAAAATGACTATTACCTAATAGGTGTTCAAAAAATATATATCCATTACAATGTTAAAATTCTGACATTGAATGTGAGTAAATGGAACAGGGACTAGACAAGTCTTTGCACAGAAAGCAAAGAATAACACAGAGATCCAAGGATGTTAGAAATAAAAGCAAGAGAAAAATATGAGATGGCTTCACTTTTAGGGTGAATGTAAAGGAACAAAAACTACAATAAAAAAATTTAAAAAAATAAGAGACAGTTCAAGCAAATAAACAATTACAAACAAACAAACAAAAAACTCAACAAGAACAAAAGGTCAAGGATAAACCAAAGGGATCATGGGGGAAGGGTGGGGCAGAGACAGGGCTGAGGGCAGAGAGAGCACAAGGGACAAGGTGATGGTGCACGGGTGAAATGGTGGTGGGAATTTGGGAATTCCCTGCGGACTACAATTGATGGCAAATATAATTAATCTAATTTAAAAAAATTTTTAAAAAAGAAATAAAATAGAGAAGGCAATGACCCACTGAGTTATAATATAAACATGGTGGTAGGAGGACATCAGCTAAAATCAGAAGGTTTTGCCTTCTAGTCAGCCTCCTATGACTAGTGTGACCACAATAAATGAATTCAAATCCAGGATGGCTTTTACTCAGAAGGCAAGATGGAAAGATTTCTAAATGTGAGTCAGCAAGTAGCTTTTAAGTCCTAACACCAGCATCCTGATTTACCTTTAGAAAATAATTTAAAATTTGGTTAAATTTCCTTTATCTAGAAAAGGAAAGGACAGAATAATACCAGCCCAAACATCCTGCTATTATTCCTACTCTGTTCTCTGAATTTTCTGCAAAAACAGTTTTTTTATATTTATACCATATATCAGTGTGTAATTTATATCAGGTTATGAATATGTTTGAAAATATCTCTTCAGGATTCCTAGATTAGGACTCACTAGATAAAATAATCCCCCAGCTTTCTTCTAGCTCTCAAAAAATTTATGATCTTAATATATCTTATCAGTACACCTCTATGACTAATAAACAGCACAATATGCTAGAAACAAAAACATTTTTCTTTGCCTTTTATTATCTGAATACATATATATAAAGATTTTAAGGTAATCACAGCTAGCAGCATAAATGAGACTAACATATAATATAAACATTTACTATCTTTCAAAGAGCCATTTTGCTCTTTGTTTCTTAGACCAGAATATAACTTTTCAGCCTTTATGGGAACCAAAACACATAAAAGCTGTTTTCATGTGAATAAATCAGTTTTGTCTGTCATTAAATTCACATGTCACACTGCAACACCAGGAGAAGGACACCAAACTGGGAATTTTTAAAAGTTCATTTTATTTGGCTTACCAGGAAATTATCTCTTATAGTACAAGCCAGGAAGGTACTAAAAGACTGAAGTGCTGAATTAGTCAATCTCTTTGTTTAACTGGAGATTAAGTCTAGGCATGAGGAGAGAAGGCTTATGTAGCATAAGGAAAGTCTGACTTTCCAAAGTCTGAATTTAAATACCTGAGTTCAGTTGAAATTTGAAGAGAGTAAGAGATTGCGAGTCTAAACCAGTCACACAGCTGGGCAAGATGAGAGCCCGATCTGGGTGTCTGGGGCTCATTTCTCCTGAGAGCAACAGGAAAATCTTTTTATAGATATTTTAATAATCTAGTAAATGCCCGCTCTCCTGGAGTGGTTAGAGTTTCAGAGTGATTTCAAAAAACTTAGGACCCAATGTCAGTCTTTACAATTATTTAAAACAAAGGACCAGGAGCAAATGTCGGTGAGGATGTGGAGACAAAGAAACCTCACGCACTGTTGGTCTAAATGAAGGTTGGTCCACTCCTGTGGAAAACAGGATGAGGGCACCCCAGTGTACTAAAAATAGCTCCTCCATCTGACCCAGCAATCCCACCCCTAAATATCAACTTGAAGAATGCAAAAACACAAATTAAAGGGATATGTGCACTGATGTTCTATGCGGCCTCTTTACAATAGTCAAATTATAGAAACAAATTAATTTGTCCAAGGACAGAGGCAAAGTGACATCAGTCAGGCAGTTATCTTGTCCAAAATGTGGAAAATTCAAAGGGTACGGGGATTTAGACTGGAGAGAATTTCATTTCATTTTGTTTTAAGAACCATCTCCTCCCTCTTCTCTTGACTCTGTCCTCCTCTACACTAGGCCCCAGACTCTCCTACCTTCCCAGGTACAGCGATGCTTACATACCTCTCCCAGTCTGTCACTGACACTGGCATGGCTTTGGTAAGTATCATGTATTCCATGATACTTACATGGTAAGGACTCCATGATATTTGCATTCTCTAGACGGAGAATACAAATGTTTGGGAGCAAAACTTTTCATTTTGTTTACTTGCTTACGAGAGCGCCCACTTCGTAACCAAAACTGGAGAACAAGGAGAAACCAGAGATAACCCAAGCGCACAAGCTACTAATTACCAACTTTTCCACAATTGCTTTCCCTACCTTGATTTTATACAATAGCTATTCTTCCCAGATAACTATGATAGACAGATGCAATTCTACTAAAAATCACAGATAATTAGTTTTAGGGCTGATAATTATTTGACTGATCTCACTGACAGTTCAAGGTATTTAGAAATAACTTTGCTCAGGACTAATTACTGATTAAAGTATTTTTAGAGTCATAGACTAGAATTTGAAGGGAGTTTAAAATACTGTTATTTGTTCATTTCCATAATTTTAAAAAGAAAAATATTGAGGCAATAAAGTTTTTGGTTCAGTGTTTCTCAAGTAATGATACAATAAAAATCAAAACCCAGGTTGTCCAAAAATCTATTTCTGCCATTTAGTTTGTTATTAATGCTGAATATCTGTTTCTTTATAAAGCTGTGTGAAGTGAAAGAAGCCTTTACGTTAGAGATGGACTGTAAACAAGAGAGATGACAGCCACGGAATCAACAGCAGATGGGTAGTTAAGTAAATAATGACACCTAGAGAAGAAATAAATCAAGCTTCAGAAATCCTTCTCTCTGGAGGCAAAGAAAAACTGAAAGTTCAGGAAATCAACTTTAGCTCCAAGACCGTAGTTATGAGATGGCATTCTCGTGACTCAGTGGGCCCTGGACATATTCTGAAGCAGAGGAGGCTATGCAAAGAGAAATGACAGCTGATCTTTTCCACAGAACCCCACAAAGTTTTCTTCCTCCTGAGCAGGAGACTTTGTGGAGGTTATTTACATGCCTATGAAATGAATTTAGATTGTCTTCTGTGTGAGAATTCTTGTTGGTAATGAGTATGTGAAATTATGTGTCCACCAGCATAAACATATATAGTGAGTTTGAACTAATAGTTTCCCCCATGAAGACTGGAGACAGATGAAAATGAAAAGCCTTATTTTTGTGGCAGAACCACAAGGGGATCAGACCTGGCTTCACCACCCCCTGTTTGGAATTGTCTTCTTGGAAAAATACAGGCTCATCCCCATCTGGCCGCAGTCACCCCACCTCTGTGACTGTATTTCTGAAAATAAAGAGCTTTGGGACATGTGATGCTTCAGGGTATTATATCCATTGGGGGGAGAGGCAGGGGTAGGGAGAGCACATCTCAAGAGAGGGCAGTAAATCCAGGCAATGGTGAAACAGAAATGTTTTAATGTTAGTCTCTTTGCTTTCATTCTGGGAATTATCACTTTCAGCATCTAGGTTATCTTTCCGCCCTATCCCCTGTCCCTGAGAAACTTGAACACCTGTGATTATTCACCATCCCTCAATTAAGTGTGTTGTATGTACTCAGTCTGGAAAATTTCATAATTAGGGGCACTAAAAAGCATGTCCTTCTCAGCATTGCCACTTTGGTCGGTTCAGCACAGTGGTGGCCGCATTGATCAGGAGAGATTTATCATGGAATTAGTCCTTGAGCCTCCACAGAGGAAGCAGTGGCACCAGAGAGGCAGCAGATTTGCACAGAGCAGCAGCTGTAAAATGAATGCATTCAGGAACAGCTGTCTGGGAACTCTCCTTTGCACAAATATCTGCTAGAAGATAACCTTTGAAAGAGCGAAGGTTCACACTTGTAAGACATTACAATCTTCATAATTATTAAGTGAGAGTTGGGGTAAAGCAGGACACAAAACTACATACAGTGTGATCACGTTTAAAGCATGACCTACAGTCTTCCCTCCCATAAATGTACAACTTTCACATATGTGTGATTTTAACTATAGATGACATATATGCAAATATTATGTGACACATGCAAAATGCATTACACATGTATGCAAATAAAAGACTAGAATTGAATACTCCCGATCTTAACATTCTAAAGTATTTTTATTGTCAGTTTTTATAATTTTTCCACAATTGTCATCTATTTCTTCATTTAGAAGAAATTAAACACTAATAGGATTCCATATCTAAATAGCCATCTCGCTAGTGGTATCTATTGGGAAAACTGGACAATATCAAAAGGTCTCCAAATTCTTACTTGATTGCTTTAAAAGCAGTTTGAGCTCCCTGCCAAAGTGGAATACCATTATAGCACACTAATTAAATCTGGCCTCACTCTGGAGTATCATAAGCTTTATTTGGCTAATTACTTTTAGCCTGGTTATTTAGGAGAAACCAAATGATAATTAAGGAAATATCATTGCTATTCCTCAACTCAGTTTCTACTCAGTTGAGGTCTCTACTCGCCCTTCAGAACATTCTGCCTTAGAGTCTGCAATGCTACAGTGACCCTGTAATGATGCCACCTCCCCCTGCCCCCCACCCCTCCACTCCATTCAGTTTTTGAAGTTCCAATGCCATAAAGGTTTCCTGAGTATGGCTCCTGCCTGTTCTTTATCATTAACAATAACCATTATTTGCCACTCTTTCTGGCCATTGGCCATTTGGCATTCATACTTCTTGCTTCTACAGCCTGCTTTTGCAATAATTTCAAATAGGAATAAGGTCATAACCACCACCAAGGTCATGAGCTCCAGCTTAGAGAAACTGCTTAGGTCTTTGGGTTTCACATAAGTGCCATCCCTCCCAGGTAACCACTTTCTTCCTCCCTCCAGGTAACCTCTTCTTCCTCCAGCTTCTTAATATGAGTCTCTCACGTGAAAGATCTCTTTACATGATGGTCTGTATATAACTATTTTGTCTCCACTTAAGACAGCAAGTACTTCTGTGCTTCAAATAGAATGGACACTAGACTGAGAAGCAGACAACCTGGATTTACCTCTAGACTTCACCGCTAACAGAGTGACTTTGGGGCATTCTCTTTGCTTAGATATATTTGCTTCTATTTTTCTATAGTTTTCAGAATTAGTTCTGGATGTCAAATAAGATAAGATCCATAAAACCACTCTGTAAGCTGCAAAATACTCAAAAGAAGATTTAAACTGTGAATGCCATAGTCCACACTGGAAGTGTAAACCATGCTTGGTTATCCTGTGGCTTCTAGAATATCCCAAACAGGGTTAGGTGCCTCCTGAGTGTTCCTTAAATATTGCTATATAAATCAAATAATCAATCCATGAAAAACTCATGCAAATTAACTAGAAAAGTTTAGAAACAATCCCATCCCAGGACTCTTTCATCTAACTTTCTTGAAAGCTAATGCTTTGATGTGTCTCCTGTGCTTCAGACCCAACCCCTCCTTATTGCTAGTTTATGGGAGCGTGCCTCATTCACGGACAGATTGCTCCTGTCTCAGATGCCTTCCATTTACAACCAGTTCTCACGCTGCCCCATATTTCTTATTGATGGTTTTTAAAAGCCAGCCAGCCCTTCACCCCAGCACAGCCACCACAGTTTTCCTTTTGGATCTCATTCATCTGTTTACAAGGCAACAAAACACACATAAACATCTTTGACACAGCCCGGTAGTTGGAAAATATGATAGTAATAATCTTGGTTTTCAGACAAGCAGTGAATGGTATATCTATATCCCTGAAGAGAGGACATTAGAAATGATTACAACATGCAGCTGTCACGTGATCTAGCTCATATAAATGATGCTGACAGAAACTAGGATAGAAATTGGTTTTGTGATTTTAATAGGTTTTGCAACGATAACAGCTAAGATAATAATTAGAGTGATGATAACAATGAAACTACCTTATTTTAGTGTCAGACAAGACTTGTGCTTTCCCGTATTTTTTCTGCTTCTCAGAAAGATCCTCTGAAGTAAGTAGGACATAACTGATCAGCTCAAACAATAGATGAGGAAACTGAGGTACAAAGCATAATGAGTCCTCAATTAGTATTATCACTAAGGACTTGAAAACTTCAATTTTAAGCAAAATGACATAAAATGAAACTATATTTTACCATAGATTGACTCAGGAAAAAATTAGATTCCTACCGCATAATTTCTGCTCACAAGTCACATCCTCAAACTTCTAAGTAAACACACAAAACACTTCTAAAATGAAACAAAAGTTTGTATTTAGCCATCTACCCATTCATTCTCCTCTATGCTTTTTCCCAGTTCATGATCATGGGTGGTGGGAGCTTCTATCGGCATCCCAGCGTGCAAGGCAGGGACTCGTGCATCACAGGGAGCTTAGCATTCATGGCCATGCCCATGCTCCCTCCAGCTGGGACAGGTGAAATGCCAAGGAACTGAACATGCACCTCTTTGGGATGTGGGAAAAAAAACAAAGGCCCCAGAGGAAACCCACAGAGACCTCAGAAGAAGATGCAAACTGTACACAGACAGTGGTCTTGGCCTATTTTTGCCCTTTTTTCATCAAAATTATGAGAAAATGAAATTATTCAAGACATGATATAACTTCATTTTGCTCCCTTCATTCATCTATGAAGTTTCTGTAAAGTTATATAGCAGATTCTTTGTACCCAGCACTATTCCAAGGAAAATATCTGACCATGCCTGCCTGAGTATTGATAGGAGTCACACAATGCCCAAATAAAAAAATAACATGCAAAAGAGTTCATCTAGTGACATATAATAAAAAAAGTAAATGCATAATGAGAGTATTTAAAATGGCATAGAGATTGCTGGAAGGATGGGTAGACAAGGTGGCTTCTCTTAGAGTGGGTGGTTCCAGAAAGACCTCTCTGAAGGATGAATACTTGACCTGTGATGGGGAAAGAGGAGATAGCCAAGGGGAAAGCTGTTGAAAAAGTATTCCAGGAGGAGAAAAGTATAGCTACAAAAGGTATGGAGGCAGGAAAGAGCCTGATACTCAACAGAACAAAACTCAGATCTATGAGGTTGGAAACTAGTACCAATAAAAAGGAATGAGTGAGGTTGAAGTAGGTAGGCAGGGGTCAGATTATACAATGTTTATAAACTATGTTGAGTAGTCTGCATGGCAATTCATTGTTAACCATCTTGAACACTGCCACAATTCCTATTTAATTATGATAAATTAGTATAACTGTTGGAATTCATTAACTACCATGTGCCTTGAATTTTCATATTCGTCTTCTCCTGTTCTGTCTATATGAGATTGGGGAAAAAATATATACAAGTCCTCCAAAATAACTAAACACTCATTTCTTATTTTCTGGGGAATATTTATAAGATAAAAAAATCTATTTCTTAAAAGCTTGATAGATTACACTTAGAAGCTATGTAGCCATTATTTTTACATTTGTGTGATAAAAAGGAAGAAACTTTTATTTTTTATTAACATTTTACTACATTTAGAATGTTACTGATATATTCATTTTCATCCCTTTTTGGGTCTTCTCATTCTCTTTTCTTTCACTTGGTGTTATTCAGGATACACTAGTATCTTCACACTTTCTCTACTAAGCACACCCCTTCCTGTCTTTGAGCTTCTGTACTTGCAGCTTCCTCTACCTAGAACAGCGTCCACTCACTACCCACACTAAAAATGTTAGTACTCATCTAGAACTATGGAATGAATTCATGACTTAAATCAATAACAAAACAAACAAACAAAAAAACACAGTTAATCCATCAAAACTGTTAAGGAGCCAGGTCATGTCTATAATGCAAATCTGATATATACTCCAAGAATACAGGCCTTTCTCCCCCCTAAAATGCAATAGTTTTTAATCAAAAAAATGCTGGGTTTCTTTGGAAATGGCTAATCCTAACATGTGAGGCTAGACTAGAAGGAGAGCACAGGACATTGTGTAGCAGGAAAGAGAGGAGTTTTGAAAGATTTGCATGATCATCTCAAAAGAATAATGGTGATAGCTTGAAGGGGGTTCTCTTACCAAAGCTGTGATAATGCCAGCATCACAATGATAATAATACTCTTACCAAAGCTGTGATAATGCCAGCATCACAATGATAATAATAATACTATTGAATGGAAAACAGAGTTCACAAAAGTCATTGGTTTCCATGACAATGCTCAAACTAAGAAAAATAAATATGCAACTTGTAAAATCAGCTCTTACATCACTGGAAAAAAATAAATTGTCTTTAATTGAATATTTAGAATTACCTTCAATTTACAGGACTTATGGGGATAAAGACAAAAAATGATACCACAAGGATTTGTTCAATCAAATCCAAAATGAGAAATTTACAGGTCAATTGGTAGGATGATATTGCAAAAGCAACCTTAAATTGATAGAAATTGAGTGATATACAGGTGTACTAAATAGTTAGGTTGGATGAACAGTGAGACAAAGAAAGTAAAACGCACATTTATGGACAGAAGGGAACATTTTATTTCGATGATAGTAAGGAGTTAATGTTTTAGTATGGATGATTTTGTAGCTATGTAAAAAGACTTATTTTTGATAAAGTACCCTGAAATATTTAGGGATGTCTACAATTCATTTTAAAATACTTCATCATAGGCAATAGTATGTATGTGTGGAGGGGGAGATTGTGTCAGCTTTGATCTACATACCAGAGTGATCAGTTGATTTAATGACTGGCCACAAATGATTATAGATATCTTCACACTCCACTTCTGATGAACATTCATCTTAGCATTGAGTATTTTGGCATTTTAGTCAAAATATGTAGTATTCAAGCTAGTTAGCATAATTAATATTAGAAATGTGTTTGCACTAGTAAAGTTAATGACTTGTAATTGACAGAAAACATATAAAATGCTGAGTTATGGGTAAAATTAACAGTCGTTGAGATACATGTACTATGTAAAGTATTTTTGAGGCAGTGTGCAATGCTGCCTGTGAAGGTCATGAAAATCTAGTGAATTCTTCATAGTCATTTTCAGGTTGTATTCATAGCAGCTCACATGTGTAGCAACTGGGGCTTGGTAACCTGATTCTCACTGGTAAGAGCAGTTTCATGTCGCCCCTAATCAATGTTCATATTTACTTGAAGTGCACTTATTTTGCAAAGTGCTGTTGTAACCAATGAAAGGCCAGGTCTGAGATTGTATCATCAAGTCTACTGACACTAGGTAATGTGCCTCGTTATGTTTCCTTATGCTTCTTCATAGTTGAGAAAATTATCTTTACAATCTTTCTATAATTATTAGTGAGTTGTTGTCATTGGAACTAATTTTTACCAAAAAGATTAAGATATTGATCATGACCAGATTGGCTTAGGTCAGTTCATAAAATCAAGTGTTCCTCAAAATTTCAAAATAGAGTGTGCATGTGCACGTGTACACACACACATACTCTCACAGAGCCATGCTCATCCTCATTTTCCTCCTTTATCTTTATATTCTTTCTTATTGCTTATCTCTTCTTATCTCTTCTACCCTATATTCTTTGAGCAAACATCAGCAAATATTAATGGAAAAACAGAGCACTATGTACACCATGGGTACCCTCACTTTACCTCAAAAAAGTGATCATATCTGATTATAAAAGTAGTTGGAGTAGATGTAGCTTAAATTAATTTTTATGCTTCATGCTATAACTGATATTAAATATGTCAACTGCAGATTGAATAAGATGAATATAAAACATGCTTTCATGATTACAAAGCAAATATGCCACCTCACTCTTCTTTCTTCTACTTTCTCTAACTCTTTATCTGGGTTTTGGAAGCTATATGTAGGTCTGAACTTTCTGCTGTTGTGACAAGCAGATTGGTTTTATACCAGGGAGACTGAGCAGGTAAGTACTTTGATAATTGGAACAAGATTTCTCACAGTACATGTATGTAAACACGGATATTAAAATAAATCCTGTAGTGTTAGACTGAAATGGACAGGAGTGGGGTAATCTTGTGGTTTGATAGATAAATAATAATGTATGAACAGTAATATGTATGTATCTGATCTCTCTTTTTTAAAGATTTATATCTATGCATATAAGAGTTGGAGTGCAGGCCAGAGGTATGGGGGCATGAGAGGATTCACCAGGCAGAGTGGGGAGCAAAACAGATGGATTCACTGAAATACACTGCTAAGGAGAGCAGCAGGTGAGACAGGAGTGGTCTGCTGTGCCATGTGGGTCAGCTCCCTGCCTGGGGATTGAACTCTGGCAGTCTCAGTGATAGCACTAAGACTCAACCCCTAGGCCGCCAAGGAGGCTCTATAGCTGATTTCTAGCACTGTTCCCTACTTTCAAAAGAAATGAAAGGTCCATGGACAAATGGCTGAATCCAAATCACAGCATAAAAAATAGATGAATTAAGAAGAAATTAAAAGTTTAAAATAGAAAGTTAAAAAATCATAATATGATTAAAAGAAAAATGAGTCAGTTTGCGAGTTACTTCTTCATGACCAAATCTAGGATTATTTGAGCATTCTACATACAGATATAGTTTCAGATAATATATACATTCATGCACAGATATTAATTTCTGATTATAAATTATGAGTGAAATAACATGAAAATATTTTGGTATAAGTTACTACTTAAAAAAATTGAAGGTACAATTCTACCTTAGAAGTCATAATATACTCTCATAAAGTGCTTATTACATATTAATAACTTAAAACACTTAGTATTAATGAACTTCAAAGTGGAAAAACACTCTGCCTTCTCAACAAAGTGATGGAAGTAAATGGAACATTTGTTCCAGTGATGGAACAAATTGACACCATGTGACTCCCTGCTTTGGTGCAATGAAAAGAACACAGCACCCCTCCAAATCATCATGTGTTTATATGTTCTAGCTAAAGTATGTAGGAAATATAGTCAAATCTATATTGAGGGGCATTCTACAAAATGACTGATTAACACTTTGAAAATATCAAAGTCAGAAAAATAAGGAAAAGACTGAGGCTTGTCCCAGTGGAAAGAGCAGAATGGAGCATGATGACTAAGTGAAGCACGGGATTCTGGACACGATCACAATCACTCACAGTGGGAAAAATGTGAAAGGGGTCACTGGTGAGAGGGTTATATTAGATTCACATGAGTTTTCTGACGCTGATGGTTGTACTGCTATTATGGGGAGAATGAATGTATCTTTATCTGCAAATACACCTTGAGTGTTACAATTTAATGGGGTATCTGCCATTGGCTCTCACATTGTACAGAAAAGACAAAAAGAAAACAAAGAAAAATGCTAAGATAAATGTGGTTAAGAGTTAACAGTTAGGGAAGCTATGCAAAAGGTAGTGCCAGTGGTCCACAGATTTGAAAATATTTTAAAATAAACATCCCAAACACATAATATTACTAAAACAAATTCTTTTATAAAAATTACAGAACAGTAGTCCTCATTCTTTCTCTCAATGTTAGAATTTGGTATTCTCTGATGACATTAAAATGAATGGACAACAAAAAAGACACAGGACCACATTTTAAAATATCCCTGCTCTTCCCAAATCATCACGTGTTACGCAAATGTTCCACATAAAGTATGTAGGAAATATAGTTATATCTAAATGAAGGGGCATCTTACAGAAAATCCTTATTAAAAAATAACTTTTGTGCACCAATCACAAATGTATCATTGATAAGGTTCTGAGTACTGTTGTTTGTTAATACAAAAGGCGTCTTCCCCTATAATTATGACTCTAATATCTTCTCAGACTCAGAAGCTCACTCATTACTGAATTTATATACTTATAGGACAAGTTACCCTGTTACTCAATCTAAATAAGGTGCATGCTAATGGATAAAGGTAGCACATACATTTTTTAATTATTGAAAGTATTTTTTAGCTAGTCATGTTTTTCTGTCTTGTTTGTGTCTCTAAAAAAAAAAAAAAAGAAAGAAAATTCAGTAAGCCTGGAGGGACACATAAAAGGGAAAAGAAAAAAAACAATTGGCTCACCTGACTTTTTACCCATGTAATTAATAATCTCCAAAGGGTACATAAGAAGCCAAGTAGATTAAAATCTCTCTCATGAGTTGTCATCAATTGTGGTATCTCTTTCTCTCAAAAACCCAGAGTAAACTTCCAGAGCAACACTGATAATATCCAGCCAATACATTTTCTAAAGGTGTGTATAGACACGTGGGGGGAGATGTGTGTGGAACAAAGTGTTTCAACTCAGTAGGAGACTAACTTCAGAATCCTCCAGGCTGAGCTAACTAGACCTTCAAACTATATATAAATCAAACTCAGATTACCTTCCTAAGGCAAATTCTAAAGTGCCAATTCACTTTCTCAGAAACTGTGAAGTCCATTACTCTTATGAGATTGCAATTTGTTGTTGTTGTTAAGTAATGAAGTGGAACACAAAGGCTACAAGGGAAAAGTGCCTCTTTTACTGGGATTCCACAGCTGTTGTCCACACCATGGCCACAGCTCACACTAGCTGCGTTATGATAATGATGTATATATCTGTCGCCCTGGGAGGGATGAACTGCCCTTGAGGGAATGAACTGTGCTCCATTAATCTTGGTAATTCCAGAGTTTTGTACATGTGGTGCATATAGGCACCTGAGAAATAATTGTGGAGTTGAATATGACATTCATACCCTCTGGAGATTCGCAAAATTTAAATTCCTAAATTCAAGAGAATGGAATGCTCAGGAGTACCAATACATCATGAACATGGCTTTAGAACAAAGTAGAGAGGACTCTGACCTATTATTTGCATTTTCCCCAAGTGGATTTTGGCCTTAGTAAAAATTACTAGATTCTATTCATCATAAATTATGAGAAAGATGCTGAAAGGTTATGGGAGATGTCAAAGAAAGATTCGAAGCGAGTATGTCTGGTCTCCTTCCCTCAAAGTGTTCATTAATCTTTTCACAGAAAAATCCCAAGAAGACAAATTAGAATTTATAAGAGAAAATAATTAGAGACACATCGCCTGTAGGTAACCTACAACCGCAGAAGAATGTGTATCTATTCAAAATTCAAGATAGCTACTCTTTCTTCTACCCTTTTTTCTCTTCCCAAAGGGCAAGGCCAGTGAACATACTATTGTTTCATAGACAAATGTGTGTGCCAAAGGCTCTGTTTGCTGTTCTCTATAGATAAGAAAGGTTTTTGTATTAAATAAAACCTATGCTGCTGGCAAATTCTACACTTGGGTCATTTGCCTCAATTAGCTGGTATATGAAAAAACTCAAATGAATGTTTCCAGGGACTTCTCATTTTTATAACTGCAAAGTCAGTCTTTCCAGGAAGTTAAAACTCTAGCCTGAAAATTTTGGGGTAATGAGTCCATTAGGTAGGCAAGATAACTTATTTTCACTTATTTCACCCAATCATTGCATTCTTAATAATCCCTTAGCAAAATAGCAGAAACATGTAAAGGCAAACAACAACTGAAACTGAGGCTCTTACGTTCATCGGTTGTGCGCTGCAGTCTGAGTAAATATATAGAAGACCTGAAAACCACATTTTTGAGTTACTACAGATTTTGAAGAAATGGATCATGTTAAGCATGTACATTCTTTTTCATGAAATATGTGCACTGCTATCATAAAAGACTTCGTTACATAACACTTTAAACACAGCCCATTTAATTCAGTTTCCCTCACTAAACTGTTCTTGTCCATTGTCACATGCAAACCATTTGAACACCCCTACATAGTATTAGCAGTCATTTGTGCAAGGAAGTGATTATTAAAGCACTGTAGTGATAATACTGTAGGTACCTTCTCGTGCCTGCTCTAGGTTTACTGTTTGTGGATTGTGCATCAGCCACAGTCCCTAGTGATAGCTCTCCAGGACTTGTTGCACTCAAGAGGGAAGGGGATGACAGTCCTACCCCAAAAAAATTCCCCAGCCCATGATGACAAGAGCCAGCCTTTTATATTTCTCTGGTGATACAAAACTCTATATCCTTCATCATCACACTTTCAGGCAAAATCCTTTAAATGCTCTGTATCACAAAATGCTTATTGACCCTCACTATGGCATTTTCCTAAAATGAATTGAATTGTCATCAGTTGTAATGTAAACTATGTATATTTACTAAATCCAGATATCTGTATATTTTTGACTAAGAAATCACTATCAACTTTTGCTTGAACTTAAAATATATTAACAGGGACTGGCAGTTCTCCAGAACTGCTGTGAAAATGCACGACAAAATGGGTGACTTAAACAACAGGAGTTTATTATATCTGTTCTAGTGGCTAAAACCCCAAGACCATAGTTCTCAGTATTGAAAATTAGTACTTATAATGTGGTTTTCTTGGGGAACTGGGAAGAAGGAGAGCACAAATTCAACCAGCAATACATCAAAAATAACCAAAAATGCAAATCAGGCAAAATTTGAAAAATAATATCAAAATAAAAGGTATCAGAATAACTCTGCCAATAAATTTGAAAACATAAATAAGGTGGATGAATTTCTTGAAAACTACTAAAGCTTACTTATGATAAAATCGATATCCTGATTAGTGCTATGTTGATATTCACTGATATATTCAAACAAGTATCTGAAAAATAATATGAATTCCATATAAAGTGTTGTAAAAACTCATCCATGAAGGCATCATTATTTTGTACGTTACTTTCTTAAATGGTCACCCCTTTCGCAGTCTCTCTTGGTGACTTGAGTGAATAAAAAGAAATGAGAAAGTTTCAGCAGTGGACTCTTCAGTCAAAAGAAGATTCGTTTTTTGTCCCAGCCTTTTCTTTAAGTCCCTGTCCTCTTCTCTAAACTAGGAAATTGGTAAATTGAATTGAAAACTAATAGTAACGAACAGCAAGTTCTCCATAAACTGTCCTTTGTTTTCCCTCAGGTTTCACTCATCTCTTAAAGGCACTCAAGAGTCTACCCCAACATCTCAGAATTGTTCTCCTCAAGACACCCCCAGTCTAGTAAACAGATTATTTTGAACTTAAAATAAACAAATGCCCTGGAGGCTAAGGAGAAGCATTTGCTCTTCCCCTCGCTGAAGGAGTGGTCACTACTCCATTTTACTATCTAGAAGAATGGAGTTTGGAGGATATCGAGCATGCTAGGCATATCTGAAGAAATGTCTCCCATCTTTACTCTTAGAGGAAACATGAAGTCGTCTTTCCTCATCATGTCAAGAGCCTTGCTCTCCTGGTGCCTCAGGCCCCTTTTCATTTCTTAGTTCAAGATTTAATCCCTGTTCTTGCTGACTGAAATTATGACCTACAGAGTCGTAGCTCCTCCCCTCTGCATAGCCTCCACCACCACCACCACCCCCACCTTATTAAATCGATCTTTTACTTCTGCCAATCCAACTGACTGTTCTGGGTTTTTGTTGTTGTTGTTGTTGTTTAAAGATTTTGTTTATTTATGCATACAAGAGCTGGGGTACAGGGCTAGGGTGGGGTAGCGTGGTGCGAGAGAATTCATTGGAGACAGACTGGGGAGCAGAACAGACTGACTGAAATACAGTGCTGAGGGAAGCAGCAGCGGGTAAGACAGGAGAGGTCTGCTGCACCATGTGGATCCCTCCCTGGCCGGGAACTAAG
The DNA here is from genome assembly GCA_019455555.1 of Galemys pyrenaicus. Classification (NCBI taxonomy): domain Eukaryota; kingdom Metazoa; phylum Chordata; class Mammalia; order Eulipotyphla; family Talpidae; genus Galemys; species Galemys pyrenaicus. The sequence goes on from JAGFMF010011464.1 coordinate 1,723,462, forward strand.
TCCCGCTGCAGCGGCTACGGAAGCTCCACAGGGACGCGCTCAACCCCTTTTGTCACCAGAGAGGTTCCACCAACTGATCTGTTTTAACTACTGGATCAGCCCAAAAAGAACCCAGGAGTAGGGAGGAGGAGGATGGATATATATATTTATATATATATATATATATTAACTGCATAGGAGACTCTAAAAAGCTAAAGCTGTACCTATCCCCAAATTGTGCCCTTCCAAATCCTGCCACTAAATGCTGGCATAGCAGTGAACATGCCCCCTCCTCCAGACAGTCCTCTCACCGCCACCACCACCACTACAGTCTGCAGAATAGCAAGTGTTCACTAAGTCTCATGTGAGGTGGGGAGTAGGGCAGAGAAAGGGGAATATGAAATCAACCTGGGATTTTAGGAAATGAAATGGACAGTAATTGAAGACAGGAGAAGTAACTCAGGGTATCATCTCCAGATGCCTCTGGCCAGGCCTGTAATTCTGGCCATCCAAATATTTTATTGAAGATTGCTATTTGTATTCATTTCTTACTACTTCTGCTTTCCAAACTCATTTTTGGACACTCAGTTAACCCTCACACTGCTCCCACCGTAAGGAGCCTCCATCAATGTTAGGTTCCCCAGCAGAACATGTCGCATATAAAGAAAGACAGTATTGCCATCTTAGTATGAGGTTGCAATGCATCTTTAGCTAGAAAAATTATCAAAAAGAAACATTGGTGTTTTTCAGAGTACAGACTTTTTATCCCACCTTAACTCAGACTGGCCACAGATGGGATAACTGGCACAGCCCCCCAGGGCATGGTGCCAGCTCTTGTTCATTTGGGCTGCACAGATCTCTTTCCCCTCCAATTCTTGGACATTTCTTTCTCTCTCTCTCTCTCTCTCCCCTCCCCCCCATATTCTTTATTTAGATATTTCCCACTCTAGAAGCAAGACACAAAATTAACTAATTGCTAATTTTAAGAGGGGCTTTATCACAGTGTCACTTCCTTGGCATACTGATACAAGTTTCTGATCCTAGAACATCCTATTTTCCATTTAAGGTAAAAAGTCTTTGCTTTATCTGTAAATAGAAAATAGGAGAGCCGATGCAATTTATATTGAGCAAACTGTTTTTATGTAATGTAATCGAGAACAGAGATAACTTGGAATTCATGTTGATTATGCAAATTGTCTATGAATGCCTGGACAAAATTTGTAGGCAAGCTGTCTTTTCCTATGAAAAGGGAAGGTATATAATTTCTTTCTCTCTAGAAGTATTTAAAGAAAAGGAGCAGAGTCACGCCCATCTTTGTGTGTGTGTATGTGCATACATGTAAACACAAGACCTTTGATTCTTTTCAGAAAGAGATTTTGAAAAGCAAGCTAACTGCAAAGGCTTACGTAAAGCAGAGTCAAGCGAAGTTCAGGTCATTGCAGCAAACATCAAAGTCCCCAGTTTATTCACAGAAAAGGGTTTCTGTAGGTTATACTTAGCAAGGTCTGAACTGACATGTGAAGATATGCATTTTTATCTGAGAGAAATAGGTAGCTTTGAAAAGTTGCAAATTAGAGAAGAATAGGACAAATTTGAAGATTGAGGCAGGTGATTCTGGCAACAGTGCACCAGGGGAGGGGGATGGAATGGAGTGGTTTCAGTGTATCCATATTCCATAAGACTCTGCAACCTTTTTGTTAGTAGGAATTCTTTAGTAGATCCCAGATGCCACTTGCAGGAACCCTCTAATTGTCCTGCCTTCCCTGCTCAAAATCAAAAGTATGTCTCCCTCTGACAGCCCACATCCCCATAGAGCATCAGGCTGAGAAAAATACAAACATCCACATGCACATATATATTCACATTGTAATACACTCAATCTGAAGGTGAACATTTTAGGGCATATAAAATGTATATTAAGTTACATTTCAATGACAAACAGCATCCAGGTTGTCAAATGATTTAATACAAGATGTCCTCATTAATTCAGCTCTGTGAATCTGTGCTCGAAGTGCATCTAAACTCCTGATGTGCTTCTGGCAGCATTATTTATTTAATGCCACTTTCCCAGGTGTCGATATTCCTCCCTTAAAAAGAAACTTCTCAAAAGTGCTTCAAACAAATATTACTGTTATCTCTTCAAATGCATAGCACCATTTAATGTCCTCTTTTTAAAAAAAAAAATTCACTTTCCTTAGCTTCTTCAACTCTATTTATTGAAAAGCATATTATTTTCAGTGTGGTATACTTAGTGAGTAAGTGGAGGAGGCTGCCTTCAATCCCTGAATTAAGTAGCAGCAAAAGTCAAGCCCTTCCTCTAACTCTCCTCTTTGTCCCCTGTGCACTTAAAATCCCCCTAGTTCTAACTTCCAAGTTTTGGGGACTGGCTCAAGCCCATGTGACTGTCTAACTCTTAAGTTCTTTTAAAGACAAGATCCTCTAATTTATCTGAATTCCTATAAAACTCCTTTCACAACCTTGTAATGAGTATTAAATTGAAAAACAGTCATAGAACAAATTTTGCCTAACAATGTTTATAATAATGATTTTATTTGTAAGCAGACAAAAATAATTTATTCCACTTGTTCTACAAACCTGTAGTCTCTATGTTCCTTTCCAACACTCTGACCAAAACCTCACCTGAAATGTACATCAAAGCACACCTATATCCATCCAGAAGAAAAATCATATTATTCTCAGCAGCAGCAGCCAACCATTCATTCTCACAGACCAAAAGCTTGTCATCTTTAACATAAAGAATTCTGATGTCACCCAATCTATATTCTGTTTTCACAAAGATGGGAGGTCATTAATTTTCTTTGTCAACCAATACACTTTGAATACCTCGTACCTTCAGCAATGATTTCCTGTTTTCATCATTTACCAGTTAGCTTACAAAATAACTAATTTCACCAATGAAAGTATTCTGCGATTAACCATTCTAACACATAATATGAGGTGCTGCTCATTATTTCTTGTGATAGTTGCTTCTAGAATATGGACTATTTCACATAATGCTTGCCCCCCTGCAGTCTGAGTCACAGCGAGGATAGCTGCTCCTAAAACAGATGCTTCAATTATATATATATATATATAATAATTTACTGCCCATGCCAAAGTATTCTTAAAAAATTATAGATACAAAAATTGCTAATATAATTAAAAAACATGTGAGAGTAAATAAACCTGAAATCTGCTGAAGTTATTACAAATAATATTCATGATCTTAGCAAAGTCATTCTAGTTATTAATTTCCTTCCTCCCCTGCTTACTGCCATCTTTGTCTTTATTTACTGAACAGGTAACTTCTAATTTATATACAACTAACTTCACATTACCTTCTTCACATACCTAACTTCACATACCCCAATCAGCATAATGTAATGATATTTGCATTGCTATTTTACAGATGGAAATGGGGCTTAGATAAAGGATGCGCTAAATCCTCCAGTGGCCAATCTGGCCGATGTTCTGTAGTCAAGAACAAGAAATTTTCCTATGGAGGAACTCCTTAGCTCCTCATATCTGACTTAGTCTTACTCAGAACAGTTCTTTTCACATGTATTCTCATATTCCTCTCTCCCTATTTTTCAGGTTGTACTGTAGTCTCAGTCCAAATGCACAAAACCCTCCAATAAGGATGTTATTGGTTAAGCTTTCCGGTTATTTCTTCTCTTAAAAGCAAATGAAACTCTCCAACCCCTCAGAGAAGTAGACATCTGATGATTTTGCCCTCTAAGTTGGCTGACACAGACAGCCTCTACGAATCCACCTGGCACTCATTCCTGGCAATAAATTCAAACCTACATAAATCTCAATGAAAAACTCTTGGAGGGCCTCCCTGGTGGTGCAATGGGTTGAGCGCCTCACTGTGGGGCATCTGCAGCACAGCAGCGGGAGCTTGATTCCCTGGCCAGGGAGGGGGACCCACATGGTGCAGCAGACCTCTCCTGCCTTATCCGCCTGCTGCTCCCCTCAGCAGTGTACTTCGGTATGTCTGCCTGTTCTGCTTCCTGCTCTGTCTGGTGAATGCTCTTACCTACCTGGACTCTGGTCTATACCCCAACTCTTGTATGCATAAATAAATCTTAAAAAAAAAAAAGGAAAAACTCTTTTGGAAAGGTGAAAATAATGGTCATCATTTAATCTGTTCCAACACCCAAGATGCAAGCTCCAGAACTATAGGGTTGGTTGCCTCTGCTGCTTGGGAGAACAGTGGATTCGAGCAAAAGATAAATATTTCACCCCTCGGTTCTGAAACAATGATTGAATTGCCTCATTTCCTCCATGAGATGACAACTTTTTGCTTCCCCAAAACTTTCCATTGTGGATGATGACTTATCTAACTTCTGTCCTTCATGCTCTAAGTGATAAACTGAACCTTCAAAGGCGCAAGAAGTGACTGGACATTGGACTGAAACCGATGTGTAAAGTTTCCCTGCCAACTGGGCTTCAATGTGCCGGCAACAACACCAAGTCTCTGTTTAAGCAGGGTTATTGTTGATCCACAAAATTAGATACCCAGTATCCTGACAGAGTAAAGTTTGTTTATGTTATTAGAAGGACTCAAATATTTGAAGAACCAAGTAATAGAAAACAGGGAAAATGTTTTACAAGAACTTTTACTCTGTAGCACGTGCAACACCAGACTGTATTTATCTATTCCCACCCTTGCTGCAATCCTCTGTCTAAAGGTCAGACCCTCACTTCTCTGAAGTATCTCTGGCATTGTCCCCTTGAGATTAGGGGCAAACAATCACACTACCCATGACCTCTGTAAGGATACATGTAAGGATACAATTCCGGCAAGAGACAGACATGTTCTGACCACATTTGTAACTTTTTAGGACAAAGACTAAAGTCTAGGTTAAAATTTAATCACAATCTGTGCTCATATTACACCCCCACCTGTAGTAAAATACTACTAGCCTTTGTTTTCTGTTATATTTGGTCAGCAACAGGGTAAATTCCCTCTCAAATAGATGAAGGAATTATAGCTCAAATAGTAGGAAGCTAGCTTAATTCCTAAAGGAAGGACTTGTCAATAGGAGACAAGGATATGCCCTTCATTCTTCCACAGAGCACTGCAGATAATTTATTGAGAAATAAGCAGCAACTTCATTCCAAAATGGTCATAATTTATTGAACTCTGTCCTACTGAGAAGACAATGCACTTGTGGCAGAAATCCATGAAGTTTGGGAGCTCTGTCCAAGAAACTTCAACAATGATGTCTGTGCCTCTCCTTAATTAAGTCTGTGTCATTCTCTCTCTCTCTCTGCAGTTTAATCTGTTCTTATTTCATCACACAGAGAGATTAATTTCCTTAAAAATTAAAAATTAGACCTAGAAATTAATTTCCTTAGAAATCACTTAGATAAAAGTGGTTTCCTTCTTTCCAGATATATCTGTTTTACAAAAAGTGATCATATTCTAGCACTATGATGGAAAATCACATAGCTTTTCAGTTTTACAGTTGTGATCAAATATGAAGCTTCAACTGTTTCTTACTTAGACTGAACTCCTAGCAACGGGGACACACTGAGTCCTCACTTGGCCTTCATTCCACAGTAGAGAGCTATGTCATCATTATTCATGGCAATGTGGGCATGCACTAAGAATGGTACTTGCAGTCCACTTTATTCCAGAAATACTCATGAGTAAATATCTGAAATACATATAGAGTATAAAGTGATGCTAGTTTATTATGTATCCCCCAACTGTTTCCCTCCTTAGAGGTGGCATCATGTTTTCAGCACTGCCACCTAAAAGAAAAGGTCCTACTACCCAGGATTCTCCATAATCCTGACTCCCTCACTGGGAACTCATTTTTCTATTCTAATATTTGATATGTTAAAATTAGAATATCAAATAGCATTAGAATATCAAATATTCTATTTTTTCTAATTTTTCTATTCTAAATGTGCCCACTGAAAAAAAGAAAATATTTTCTAAGCCTGAATCTATAATATGCACTTTATAGTAGTTACAGTCAGGTACACAACCAGCTACACTGAACAGTTCTGTCTGGCTTGTGACTAACTATAGAGCAAGTGACAGAGCTCTTGTTACTTCTCATCAACAAAGAAATGCTTACTATGAATTTTTTAAAAATTTCTTTGTGGTTGCTTATTCTGGATTTAGGAACTCAAACTTTTGATTAAAGTTTTGTTAAATGCTATAGGATCCTTGCCTAATTTTATTTAGTTTGTATATATGCTTTAATGGTCACAAAATTATCATTAGTGAAAAAGTATGAATCTTGAATTATGTGTGCTGGAGACTCAATCAAGAAGCCCACCATTGTCATCTACCATGTTTCATTTACTGACAACCCACTTGGATTCCCAAAGCGTTCAAGAGGGTGATGTACCCTTCTTCTCATTTGTCCATTAAGTATACAGTTTAAAATTTATTTTCTAATGAGATCCAAGCTGAAATTTGAGACCCATTGGTCACGCTTTTGGTGACTAACACTGAACAAATACCTCAGAACACACATTGTAGTAATTGATGGGTGTGGCAGGGAGCCACCAAAGAAATCTCCCAGATTTTATATCCACTTCAAAGAGATGCACCAAAATGGATGCCTGTTCAGATGCAACTTCTAACTAGCTTCTAACACCTGGAATTTAGAATCTGAAGGAGTTACAATGACCTGAAAATTACCACAGTTCCATCTGAGTGTATCCTAGAATCTTTTTAAAATTCTATCAACCATCAACTTTACCAATGATTGTTAAGATCTCTTGCTTTGCAAATCACAAATTTTGTGACCTTGGTTTATCTGGCATCTCATACTTAGCAAATCAAACATGTACACGTGCAGCTAAATTTAAATTTCAAGTAAGCATGCAAATAGTGGAAACTTATTTAAGCTAAAAATGGCTTATCAGAAATTTAAATTTAGATGTCCTCTTCTTTTCATATGGTACTACTTATTCAATTAGTTCTGTTAACTAAATTTCTTTCATCTCATTCTCATCTCTGAAATGCTACCACTTGTAAACTGAATGCATTAAATGTGTGAATGACTCAGAAGTTTTTATAAACTATAAAAGCTAGCTCACACATTACTATTGCCCTCATTATTATTATATCTCCTACCCAGTTAGTCTACCTTTTTTTCCATAGGCTTATGTTTAATGTCCACCCAAATGGATTATTTAAATATTTTAATATTTTTTTCCCAAAAGGATGAAAATAATGGCCAATGTTGTTTTTAAGCAAGCATGTAAGATTCTGTTTTGGTGTCTATGGCCATAAAAGGAATTTGTTCTTAGTTTCTTCTGGCGTTGATGAATTGTCTACATCTGTTGTGCAAACAATCATGGTGAAACAGTGGGAAACATGGTCCCAACTTGACTTAACTCCCTGAAATATTCTAAGCATATGGTGAAGTGACATGCACCTTGTCCTTGGGTAGGAATTTGGAGAGGAGGTAAGCCTCCTGCTCTATGCTGCTCAATTGGATCCCTGGAGCCTTTAATAGCAGGATATTCTCAGGGAAAACTACCAAGATAGTTTTTCCCATTCATACCACCGAGTATAGAATCCAGAATTTTAAATCAACAAAAGACACTTTTATTCAGAAGAACATTTTAGGCACATTTTCTAGCCAGAAAGTGGGAGAACTTGGGGAGGATATAAGTGGGTGGTAAAAAAAGGGGAAAAAAAGAGAGGGAGACTCATTCTTCTGCCATTAAGGATATGAAAGGACTGCTGTCTTAGCTTGTGGCTAGCGCTGGAGGTGGTGTTGGCGGCAATGTCCTCACCTCCAGCCCGGCATACCCATAAGGTATCAAGCATCGAAGCACAGTCAAAATATTAACTGCCTATTTTCTTATGCACAAGATAAAATGCTATAGGGCCTCCAGGGAAAAAATATGTAATATGAATAAAGTCTAAATTAGTGGCTTTAAATCAATGTACTTAAGCAAAGTTCCACACCTGGACACTGCAGATATTGAAACAAAAGAAATCGAGTTATCTTCACAAATATTCATGGGGTAAAAGCAATAAGGAAATAAAAAAAAAATTGAATTTTTAGTATGTGGTTCTTTTGTAGTTGACTATACTTATCAGATAGAGTTGCTTCACAAAATCAAAGATGTTTGCCCTGTCAAAAGTACAGGATTTGGGATCTAACATGGGTAGCTGAAAGGTGATTTCATGAAGTTACCTTTCCCTGGACTTATTAATAATAACCAATCTTTAATTTTCAGTAGTATTGATCCAACTGAAGCTTACTTAAGGGAAAGCAACATAGGAACTGGAGTATCTCATAAATCACTCCATCTCTAAGAGGGTCAGTATTGTAACCTGGAATAAATGAAATAAGGTATTCAAACAGTACTGGTACTATCAATTCTCTTCTCATCTCTGATTCTTTCTGAATGTGAACAATCCCTTCTCCCTGTGTTGACATCTGGGATTTTGCCCAATTGTGGGAACAAGGTTGTCAAGATTTCTACTCAAGGAAAGATCAAACTATGATAACTGCAAATTGAAAAATCCCAGGAAAGGACTCTAATTGGGCCCTCTTCCAATTAATTGTTACTAAAACATTTTCAGATGGAATTAGGTGTCTGTCACTCTATTACACAATGGTAGTTGGAATAAGATCAATTGGTGGAGGGAAGCAGTTTCTAGGTAGGTATTTCTGTTTATAGGAAAAATGGAGGAATATTGAGCTGGCACAATAGGTGTTCACTGCTTAGAATTTGTTAGGGGGGAGAGATCCTCCTGAATGGATTACACAAATAGGTTATTGACTTCAACCCCCACTCCAGACCTACAAGATCCAAGAACTACAAATCCCATAAGGTCATTATTGAAGAGTGGATCACTGGGACCTGAGGGTGGAGTTAAGCAGCCAGGCTCAGTATGAAAGCAGACATGTGGGCCTTGGGGGGTCCTTTTTCCTTGGGAGCCAGCTCTCAGCACGCCGTTGGGTTCCAGCTCTGAGGAACTGGTAGGACATTTACAGATCTGTATCCCTCTCTTCCCCTTGTGTTATTCACTACGCTATTTCCCCTTCTCTTGTAAATAAAACCCTTTATTAACCTTTGTTGTGTGTTTCTGAAGTTGGGGCATTATAAGTGCCGTTCGAGTGCGCGGGTGAGGACCCAGTCAGGCAAACCCATTTTATATTAGGGTTGCCCTGTAACAAATTTACAGTTATTAAATTAATTATCAAGCATAAAAGTAAATTACAACACTTGTAAGTGCTCAGTTATAACATGGTGCCTTATTAGAACGTGAAGAAATTTTCTTTGAATAAACACCATTTAACCTGAAACAGGAAGAGTGAACAAAACAGTTGTCTTGCAAAGGGAACAACATATGAGATAGTCTTAAGGATGGAAAAGTAGTTAAAGCTTGAAAAAAGGATAAAAAGAATTATTGTATCTAGATAAGATAAAAACATTACTACAACTTGAATTTATGAATGTATAAATCAAATCATGCCCATTATAAGTTAGAGAGCTTGTAATTTTTTCAAGTGTTAGGGTTTGATTAAAAATATGATGGAATCCAATGGATGTTGTCATAATACATATCACACAGCTAAGAATTCTGGAGTCAAAAAAGGTTAAAGAACAGGATAAAAACAAAGAGAACAAGATCATAAGGGCAACATGGGAGATGAAGACAGAAATTATTCAATACTGTTTTGCTATTTTACCAGAGCAACTTTTATTTTTCTCTCACTCCATGGAAAATCACCACATGGAATATCTATATTCAGCCAGGCTGATGGAGTTTGACATTTCCTAATATGTGCCCACCTGTTTCAAGATCATGAAAACAAATTCCAATGTATCATTGAGACAGTTGATTAAGCTGTTACATAAAGAAAAGCAATAAGTCTGAAATGACATCTTTCTGTAATAATTATTTACAGAAAATAACCATGTCCTAATCATAGGCAACTAGAAATACCTATGAAATCTCATCTATTCTGTCCAATTTTCAATAGATTCCATCACAATGATAAGTGATAAAGAAGGTCTTTATTTTAAAAGACATCAGAGAATTTGAGTCAATAATATGGATTACACAAATTAACAAATGCTGGGGATATATGTCTTTTTTTTCTATTGATATTATTGGGTATATAATTTGATTGAGATAAGCTCATAATATAACTTCAATGCAGTACTGTTATGAATTATTCCTCCTTGATACAACGAAGACAACCCAAAGAGACACGGAGTCCATACGCTACTTTTAAAATTTAGTTAAAAGGCAAAGTAAGTCCAAAATTACTAGTTACTTTTACTACATGTGAGCACCAAACACTTTGATGGATTTTTTTTTAATTTTTTTGACTTGATAGTTAATTTTGATGCTGAGAAAAAGATAACAATTTAATTATTAGGATGAGTTCACCAATGAAATAATTTATTACAGTGCACCATAATTTTACACAGCAAATTCCTACATGTTAATTAAAGTAACTTAAAAAAATAAATTAACAGATTGCTCGCTGGTTAGGATAGGCTAAGTTGTTCTGTTGCAACAAGAAGTTCATCAGTACTTCTGCAGCTATAGAAATCAAATGGTCTATTTCCCGCTCATGAAATAGTCTAGGGTGGGTATTTGGGAGCAGTGGGTGTCTACCCATTTGACATCACTGAGAGCCCCTGAAGGACAGTGACTTTGGCCTCTCCAATAAATGACTCTCCATATGCCTTGCTCTGGTCTTCTCATCCAGTAGGAAGAAAGAAAAGAACACATACAGCACAACCTAAATTTGGGGTGGGAGTGACCTGTTACTTGGCAATCCCTGGTGGCAAACACTGAGATACATGGCATCTTGGAAAGACAGCAGCACCTCAGCCCATCTCTAGAATTTCAAAAGTAGAGACCATAGATTCAAGTGTTCAACATTCAACTTAAATGTTCCCATTAGGTATTTCAAAAGATATAATTTCTCAGAAGAATATAATTTAAAAACAAAACAAAAATAAGCAGACAACTACAAATCAGAGTCATCTTCAGGGAAGGGGAAGGGATTGGATCAAGACAGGGACTGGAAGAGCACAAGGGACTCTGGTGATGGTGCATGTGTGAATTGGTGGCGGAAATTCTAAGGGGACAACACCTAGAAAGCAAACATTGTAAAAATAAATAAATAAAAATAAAGTGTTCCTAGGCAGAAAAACCAACAAGAAATACACACAGAGTTCAAATGTAAGTCAGAGCTTAGTTGTGATGTGGTCCGTGGCTCTCTCTCCCCTGGCCAGCCCACGCTGGGAGCTGCACAGGGTCTGTCCCTAAAAGGGAGTGTGTTGGAGCTCGGACACTCAGACGATGTGATTTCTAGCAATCTCATGACAATATTTACTTCACAGGATTATAGTGTGGATTTAATGACTTCAATATAATAAAACAAATTACTCAGTGGTGCTAAGTGAGAGCGCAACTGATAAAATGTTGTGCCTCTCTTTCCACATCTTCTGCCCAGAGAGGCTCCATCTGTGACCGAACCATATTTAGATGGATTCAGGCGACACAGACCTGCCCCCTCACAACAACCAACAACTCTAAGGATTAGAGTACATTTGCAAATCAGACAGAATTTAGGGTTCTATGTGAGGGTCCTTAATACAACAGGAATATGGTTCATTCTGCCTTTTCTCATCTTCATGTTCCCAAGGGGGTTGCACCAGGAGAATCCCCTATTGTAACTAGAGCTAGGCCCCATAAAAATCAACATGGAGGGCCCCAGACCCCATAGCCTGGGCTTGCTTTCCTCCGTTAAAGGAAAAATCCAGACTTTTATTGGTAAAGCAGTCAAGTGAGAAGGAGGGTGAGAATGAAAAAGGAGCTGGGGGAGGGAGGGAGAAAAACTGTAAATGAATTGGTTCTGTGGGGTCAGCTTCCTCAGCCAGCAATACAGAAAAAGAAAGTAGAAGAGATCTATTAGCTGGAGTATCAGCACACTTCAAAACTAATAGGATATCTATCTTTGTGTGTGTGTGTGTGTGTTTGTGTGTCTATACATACATGTATCTATGTAAACCTATAAAGAACTGTCCCTATTTTGGGGGCAGTGGCTAGTGACAAGGCTACTAAATAAAATTTATGGGGAAAGATAACTAAATCAAATAAGGAAGAATTATCCTTATGAAGTCATTGCAGTGGAATATGAAAATCTCTATATAATTTTATAACAAATGCATCCTAAATTAATAATATCAATGTGCTTTTATGGGAAGAAGAGTTAATATTTAATATTAAACTTAGTCTTGTCAAAAGCAGGCAAGAAGGAAGTAGGTTATTGGTTCTGGAAAGTTGCTAAAATGTAAGCAATGTGATAAATCTTTTGTAAGTTATATTTTTATAAGTTTTTCTCTAAACAGCATTGCTGAATATTTTCTGATAACTGTACAGGAAATTGGCATCCTTTAAATCTTCTAAGGAACCAAATAGTAATAGAATATATTAGAATGAAGCATGACTGTAATTTATGGAAAGCATCAAAGACTCTGGATAAATTTGTTTTAAATGAGAAAAGTTTAAAAAATAATTTCTAAGCAAGAAAAAAAATTAACCCTATCTCTACCAAACTAGCACATTCTGTTGTTCTTAGGGGCTGGAATTTTATAGGGAAATAAACAACAAAAGGAATGGAGCAATCTGTAACATGTCTAAAGAAGGGAAAACTGTATCTGAATAGGAATTGTTAGAAGTGAACAATTGCTCAGTCTTTGATATATTTAGTCAACAGATATTCTGAAAACCTGAAATATGCAGAACCCTTATGTATAAGGTAAAATCTCAACCCTCAGAGTAAATGTTCTCAGCCTTATGCTGCAGAAACGTACTGTAAAATCATTTTCTTTTTTCAGTTCATCCAAAATGTTTACTACTATGCAATTGTTTTGGATAATAAAGCATTTCACGACTGTACTTCATGGAAAAGGGAGTGTGAGCCTAAAGTGTTTCAGACTCTCTGCATTGGAAAAAAATTTTTTCCTTGAAAAGAATTTGAATAATAGCTGGTGTTAAGAAAGCTGTAAGAATATAATTCTAAAATCCAAACATAACGGAAAAAATATCTGGCACTGATTACATCTCTCATTTGCTGAAGAGTAATGACCATTCTTTTCCTATTGCCACTGGCACTGTGGCTAACCCAGATATTTCACATTACAGAACTCTTATTAATCATATTATCACTGTTATGGAGATAAACACAATTCTGCTCGGGCTTTGTGCAGTGTGAGTTCCCACTTGCCATTTCAGCATAAGCAATCACAGTTCATGTAATGAAAATCACATGTTTCCAATTTCAATTTATAAAGCAATGAATTGCAGGATAAAATTATATATGTGTGCACACATTTTTCTACGCTAGAGATAACTGTTTTTTCCATAGAATTTCCTCATCTGAAAGAAAGCACTGCTCCATTCTCACTGAACTATCACCCTGCCTCCACTTTCCCCCCACGCACATGTATACAAATACACACATGCACACACACATTTTCAAATCTAGCATTTTTCTTTACAGTACCTTGTTACCATCTGCTTTTATCTTTATTATTTCCTTTCTTGAGCTTTTTAAAATTTACTTATTTATTTTTTGCTTGCTCTGTCTCTAGTTTCCTGCACCGGGTATTTAATCTGTTTTCACTGTTACTGGTGAAAGTGTGTTTGAATTTTCTTCTTATCCCTACTTTAAGAATATCTCAAATATTCTTATTTAAGTATTTTCATACTCGATTTAATTCTGTATTTCACACCTAAGTCATCTAAGAAGATGGTGTAATGTTTTTATAATTTGAAACATTAATAATTTGTAGATATATTTCACTGTATTGAGAGTATTTCTCTGGTATAGGATATCTTGATGTTTTGCTTGTGAAATGGTATATGAGACACTTTGTAAATTTTCCAATAGCACCTGATAAGGAAGTACATTTTCTATTACCAGGGTCTAAAATATGGTATATAGTAAAATCTGTTTTATTGAGTATTTTGTTTAGACTTTCTGTCTCCTATAAATTTTTGTTTGATCTCTCGCAATCTGAGATGTGTGTTAATCTATTATTTATTATTATTAAATAATAACAGCAGCATTATAACATTCCTGTATAAATTCTACAGTTGTTACTTCATAAAGGTGTTGATGTATTAGTTTGCTCATATATTTTCATAAATGTTACATCATCATTTTCAATCACTTAACATCAAAAACTTAACATTAAAAAGTATCTCATCAATATTGCTTGTGGGCTTGAATATGACTTTATTTAATAAAGTTCATGTCTCTCATTGTTTCTTTGTGTCTAGTATATGTTTTTTCTACTTTTTTTATGTTTGTGAATCACTTTGTTTTAATTATATCCCTTATATACAACATTTGATTGGGCATTGATGTTTTAAGACAAATTGAAAATCACATTTTTAACAAGAAAGTTCTGTTCATTCACACTTACTGATATGACTGACATGTCTCCATTCTGTGGGTCTCAATTGTGTCACAATATTTTTATAATTAGGTTTAATAGATTGTACTTACTGTGATAATTCATAAAATGCATGTTTACTCTTTAATTTAAAAAATAATTATGAAGGATTATATTTTCACTCTAATGGTTACCCTTAAATGTATATCTCCTGTAAAGTCATTTGTCCTACTTTCCCATTTTTGTAAATTAAGTGATTGATCTAAAGTCACACAGCTGATTATTAAATGATACCAGAGAACACAGAAAGAAGAGTAGTCATTGAGTTGTATTTACCCAAATACATCTGTAAAACACGCAGCCATTTTCTAGTCAGTGTAAAGCCAATGAAAGAATGTACCCATCCATAAAACGAAACACAGGGGAAACACAATCCATGACTTTCATATTTTTTTTCCCTAGGCAATTTAATTTATTCATGACTTTTGTGCAGAGAAAATGGTTGTGGTCTCAGTCAAGCTCTCTACCCATATAGCTTGACTATCTTTCATGTCTCTTTTTTCTCCACTCGCTTACTTGTATTCCCCTTTAACCTTTATCTCCTTCCTCCTTAATCTCATAAGCCTCACTTCACTTATTAATGGTTTTAGTTTTTATAGTTATTTTGGTTGTCAAACTGTTTGATTTGTAAATCTCCAAAATTCCTTTTTTCATCATAATTTGCTTTATTACATATAATCCCTTTGAAGTCTTATTTTCCTGTAAATGCCAGCAATTCTTCTTCTGTAAGTGGTTGAATAATATTTCATTGTGAATAAACCACATCTTGCTCCAACCATCTTATCAATGGCATATAGCTTTTTTCCATGTTCTATTATAAATAATGCTGCAAGAAACATTCATTGTTCAGCATATGAGTTTTTGAATTGATTGCTTCATGTTCTTCAGATATGAGTCCAACAGCAGGATTGCTAGATCACATGGTACTTCCATTTTTTTTTTTTAAAGGGAAATCCAGATTGCTTTCCAAAATCGTAGCACCTTTTTGTATTCCCACCAAGAGTATAATAAGGTTCCTTGTTCATTTCAACCTCTCTAGCAATTGTTGGGGTATTTTTAATACATGTCATACTCATGCATATAAGATGGTCTCTCCTTATGGTTTACAAACTACATCTCACTTATTAGAAGCAATGGTAGAGGTACATCCATGTGTCTCTTGGCATTTGGATAGCCTTTTAGTGAATTTTCAATTCAGGTATGTTGCCCATTATTAATAGGGTTGATTTTTTATTATTTTTAATTTTTCTATAAGCTTATTTTTTAAATATTTATTTATACATACAAAATTTATACAATTTATACAATATTTATACATACAAGAGCTGGGGTATGGGCCAGAGTCATGGGAGGTGAGAGGATTCACCAGAGACAGAGTGGGGAGAAGAACAGGCAGATTGACTGAAATACACTGCTGAGGGGAGCAATGGGCAAGGCAGGAGAGATCTGCGGCGCCATGTGGGTCCCCTCTCTGGTCAGGGCTTGAACTCTTGCTGCAGTGCCATGGATGCTTCAAAGAGCACCTCATTTGATATTTTTTTAAATAAGATCTTTGTATATTTTGGATATTTATTCCTTGTAGATATTTATTCCTTGTATTGGTTGTAGATTATATGAATATATTATTCCATTCAGTAAGATGTCCTTTTTTACTGCTTTTATTTTTTTCACTGTATACAACTTTTTGAGTTAATTTCACTTATCCATTTTGCTTTTATTTCTCTTGCCCTCTGAATCAACTGTGCAAAAACATCTTCATGACTGATGTCATGAAACAAATCACCAGTGTTTTCTTCTATGTAATTTACTGTTGCTGGTTTCATGTATTTCTTTATTCCATTTAGAATTTATTTTTGTGCATGAACTTAGAGTGATCCAAATTCACTCTTTTACATGTGGGATTTGGATTTTGATGTTCAAAAGACACTAATCTCCCCTCATGAAAAAAAAAATGAGTACGTTTATAAAAATGTAGGTTGGGAAGAGACTTGTCAAGATGAACTTTCTGGCTCTCAAACACTTGAGCCTCTTTTTAACATAGTCTTTAAATCTACAATGCAACTGACTTGGCTAAGAGACACTTATTTGACACTACCATGTGTATTACATATATTGGTGTCTTGGTTTAGAAGGGAAGAGATAAGACCTTGCCTTTATAAACTGATTTTCATGTAAGTGACATTCTCTCATGTTGTCAGCATTCAATTTTCCACCAATGCACTTACAATTTTCATGAGCAGTTGAATGCAAATGTGACACTAACCCTGAATGAAGCACAGCTTTCTTCTTAAAGGCTTTCATGCTAAAACAAAGGCAAGTAATAAACACTGGCCCATTTTCACTGTGAAGTTTCTCATTGGA
Source organism: Galemys pyrenaicus (assembly GCA_019455555.1). Classification (NCBI taxonomy): domain Eukaryota; kingdom Metazoa; phylum Chordata; class Mammalia; order Eulipotyphla; family Talpidae; genus Galemys; species Galemys pyrenaicus. The sequence goes on from JAGFMF010011464.1 coordinate 1,740,283, forward strand.
AAGTCACCGGCAACTTTTGACCTCTGGACCCAAAGATCATCAATTACCCAGCTTACAGAGGTGAAATACAGTGAACCAGCAGCAGCATTTGGCTGTCACCCAGTTAACATCCTCTCATAGGTTGAAAAGCAATTTGTCCAATATTTCAACTGCCAGGGAGAATACTTTATTAGCTTTTGGATAGGTTTGCCTTTCAATCAGATGATTTGAATAGCTTCTGTGGTAGGAGAGATGCTGCCCTCAGATAATGATTTTGCATTCCACCTCATCATTAATGCTTTGGACCTCAAGGGAAGTCACTGTGCCTTTTATGAAGGTCATAGCATTTTATAACCTTAATAAAGACTCATAGCCTCAGGAACAGCAAGTATGAGCAAGTTAGTAGGGCAGGGTGGGGGGAGAGGAAGGGGGAAAGGGAGATTAACTGAATAAAAATATTAACTAAATTGCCACTTTAGAGCACACTAGTTAGACGATTGTGCAAATGTAAATCAACAGAGTACAATGCCACCCCAAACATCAGAGCTATTAAAAAACACACACAGAAACTGGCATTACTCAAAGGAAAACAAAAAAAAAAATTATCTTTTTCTTCTTTCTGGAAATCTTTTTTCTGTAATTTTATATTAATTGCTAAGCAATTTACATGGGTACTATAAGGAGATGGGCTAGTAAGCATATTGATAGATTTGAATTCAAAACATCTAGATAGTGTAAATTTATTCCTATATACAATTTAGGTCACTGTATTTTAAAGTGAATACCAGATAATAAGCAAAAGTGGTTATAAAAATTGTATCATCACTTGCATTACCCAAGGGATAGGTCACTGTGTCCCAAATGTTACTAATAAATTATAGCTTTTAATAAATTACTTAAGGGTCTTCTCCAGGGAAATCATACCAACTTATAAATTAGGTAAACTCTTCTTCAGTTTTTCTACACTTCTACTTTCCTGCCTCAGGCATCGTATACTAGCCATATTTATATTCACAGGAACTGAGAAAGAAAGCAGAGGCGCTGTGCCAGGCATCTTAATAGAAGATTATCTCATCTTCTTTGACCTTCATGGAAACCTTCAGAGGAAGGCATATTATTCCTATTTACAGACTGGGGGTCAAAGAGGTTAAATAATTTTACAAGGTCATATTCTTCATGAGTATCATCTGATCCTGCTGAATCCATTCTGGCTTTCAGGTGCAGGAAACCACACTGTCTACCGCAGCAGTAAAAGCAAGCAAGGGGAGTGGCTGAGAGCAGCACAGTGGCTGGAATGTTGGAAATGAGCCTTAGGTGGTAAGACATTTGACCATACGGTTGGTCTTCAGACTAAGTCCTGTGGAGCCTGACATGACAGGCTGACCCTAAGGCAAGTAAGGCTCTGACTTAACAACTTGAAGTGGAAACTGAATAGTCAGCTCCATAAAGTTATGACTTGCTACAAAGACATTGGGTTTCCCAATAAATTGTCTCCTCAGTTGCCGTGAAGTCTCAATTTTTTTTTAATTTACTTGTCTATTATCTTATGAGCTCTAGCGATGTGAGTGTAGGCAGACCTGTTTTTTTTTTAATCCCAACTAAACAGCAAATTCTCAATAAGTGAACAATAAAGGCAGTCAAAATTCAATCTAAGCAGAGATCTAAGTCAGGGTTAAGGTTCAGAGACTCATCTTAAGCTCAATGACACTGTTTCTTGCATGGGGGCACGGAGCAACCAACCAGAATGAATTATTCCCAAGAACCCCAGAATTTGAAAACAATGCTTATTAAGTTCAACTCCTTAATTAAGATCTACCACATCAATATACTGGTTTTTACAACAAGAACTTTCCACGAGCTGGTGATAACTACATCACAAAGCAGAAGGAATTTATGCAATATGTTGCTACAGTTTTAAATTGTATAATAGATATATCCACTTAAGTCAAAACTGGAGCTGACCTATCCTGGGTTATTCTATTCACTAGAGCACCAATAAGCACCTTATCTCAGCACACACAGGCCCCCAAACTGTCAGTGTCTTCTTACTTTTATCCTCATTCATTCTTTTGACCTCAAGTATTTATTAATGCCATACCCTACCAGGCAGTGGGGATAAAACAGTTTAATAAACATTATGGGACATATCAGTTGTCAGGGATAACAGGAGACTGTGCTAGGACTTAAAATGTAGATAAGGAAAAGTATGAAAACCTAGCAAATCGCTACCTGGTGTCCCTAACTATTTTTCCTAAGTTCAGAGCACCTACTGGCACCTCCTCTTTCTATTCAAACCTTTGTGTTAGCGGATATAACAAAGGGACTTTTTTGAGGAAACTGACCAAAAGAACATATCACTCACATCTCTATATCCAGAACAGCCCTAATATTTATATGAGCTTAGCATCACACATACTGCAGAGCCTAGTTGATCCACATTCTCTCTTGCTTTTGTAACTGGGAAAATAAAATATAGTTGTGCATCATTTGCCTGCAATTATATCAATAAGGACCTTCTTGACCTTCTTTTCCATTTGCCTCATTTTTTTCACTACTAAGTTCATTCTTTTATCCTTTCTATCTATTCTTTTATCCTAGGCTGTCTCAGTGAGTGAGATGATAAAAGCCTTATTTTGAGCTTAGAAGACAGGAGCTCTATGTTTATTGCCAAAGATCAGGAACTACTGACTACAACTGCCTGTCCAGCACTCTCCCACTGCTTTGTATTAGTCACTAGCACCTCATTAGAAAGGCATCCACATAATTCTGGCCTTGGACTTTCTTATTGACAAAACTGGCTCGTAAAATGTTACTTGTGTAACCTGTGAACAATTAAGTTATATGGGGTATTTTGAAAGTGACATTAAAAAATAAGTTTTTAACATTAACACAAATGGGAGGAATTACAATATCAACTATTTGGCAAGATGACAAGTATAGTAAGTGAATGAACGAATAATCTATTCATGCCAAGTAGGGCAAAATGCCTAAATGGAAAGTCAACAAAATATTAGTTGTAAATATTAGTTGTGATTAATTGGTAAGATTTCAGGTATCTTTTAATATTTTTTATTTATTCCCGCAAATTATCTGGTCAGCCAGAGGAAAGGAGAGAGATAGGGTTTTTTTAAAAAAACTCTGTATCCTGTGTAGGGTGAGTACTTAGTGGTTTAAGAGAAAGCAGAATTACAATGAAGCAAATGTGGACGTTAAATGTGTAGCCCAGCCTTGTGGAGAAAGCCACAAACTGACAACTCCGAGGATGTGCGGGTGACCAAGGGTAGCGGCATATTTTCTCTTATGAAAGAACCATGAGATTTTGCATATTTAATGCAAAGCTGTGAAAATGCCTGCTTTCATGATCTGTTATGAAAGATCCACACACATAAAAGGTCCACGAAGTTTCTATTTGCCTACTTTGCTGAGGAACTGAGTCAGCTTTTCCCAGGAAACCGTCTTTCTTTTCAGAAGTTCTGAACAATATGGTATGCCCAAACTTCATCTAGATAACATAGTTATTTTTTTTAGTACACGGACTTAATTCCTTTTTTAAAAATAAGGTTTTTTTCTGTCTGAAAAAAGGGATGCTAATTTCTACATGCCTTTTTATGATAGAGCATCACACAATAAAGAAATAAGGAAGCACTGGCTTCATGTTTTGTACCTTCCTTTGCTTTGCTGCATTTTCTTATCCCTCTTAAGATGAAACCTTATTTTCTCCTCTGCTCATCCAAGTCTAATATCTTTTCTAAGGTCCCATATCATCCATGAAAACTTCCCTGACTTAATAGTCCTTAGTGTATTTCTCCCTTAAGTATTTTAAGCTCTACACAATTTAACAATGGATCACATGGTAATTTTTTTTCCATAGCTTTCCAGTTAGTCTGGGGGTAGAAATTTGGGGGTACAATTGTCCTATTTTTCTCCCCACTGTCTAACATAGTACAGATCACACTTAATAAGAGCTAACTGAATGACCCCCAAACATGCTTGAAGTAGTTTTTTTGCTTCTCCAACAAGTTTTCTTTAAACAATTCAATGCATTGTAGCATGAGGTTTTTAAGAGAATACTCCAAGGAATGCAAGAGAATTTGGACCAGATGGGTGTTCATTTCAAAATGGCAGGGGAACTTTTCCAGTGCTGAAGGAATGCTTCTTTCTATTTCCTCCTGTATAGGCTCTGACTTGTCACACCTTAATTATTTAACAGTCCTTGTCTGGCATGAAACCAGAAGAGATTGGCTCATTAATGTTCCATTCCAGCACACATTCTTTCCAAATGCTTAAAGAAACTCATGAATATTACATTGTCTCTATCAGTGCCAAGAAGATGGCACCATTATCTAACAAACCAAATGCTACTTACAAGGTTTGTTCTCCTAAGCTAGTGATATCCAAACCAGGTGTGTTTTCTCAATGACCATCTCAATGACTTCATATATATTAACAGGTGACATAAAGGAAAAGCAGAAACTGAACAAGGGCAATCAGTAAAAGAATACATCTGGGGGGTTTCTCCTTTAAAAGCAGATACCTGGTTCATACTGGGTCTACAAATCCAATCAGAGCTCAAGAGCTATTAGTATAATTCAATCTTATAAATTTCTTAATAGAACTTAATGAAAATGAAAAAGAATATTAGAGGAAAGTGAATCTAATCATAGAAGATATCTTAATAGACAAGCGAAAAGACTGGCATTTCCTTTTTTTTTTTTTTTCCTCTTTAGAGACAGTACTTCAAGCCAAGAAATCACTAGGGAGTTTGAGTCTTTAATATAATGTTTCCCCACCCTCGTCTTTCACACTCTTCGCTATACGCTCAAGAGCCATATGATTGGGGCCATAAGGAAGAGCTGCTTTACTCAAATATATCCAAGCTGTGAGCCAATTTTGAAAATAGAAAGCAAGAAAAAAAATAATAAATTGTACCACATTTTAAAATACCTCAAGTCCAAAATGTCTAGTGGATAATAATTTCAATTTCTCAGACACAGAACATAAAGATAAACCTTGCTTTGTTAAATGATACTATATTTTCTAAATAATTATTCTAATAAAGTTGTATATGTGACACTTTAAAATTCCTGCTGAAGGCATAGGCATTGTTTTCCCATTTTAAACATGAGAAAATAGACATGAAGAAGGTAAATAATTTGCCTCCAAAATATATAACTATTTAATGATGGACCTGACTGTAAAATTTACAACTTCTAATGAGTCCAGATTTCTTCAGTTGAAACCATGCACAATATTATAAAAGGGATTCAGTGATAATATTCTCCAGGAAAGGTTAACTCTCCAATACAATCACTGTTTCATAGTATTTGAAGTGCTGGGTATAAAACCTAGTTCAAAATTGGCAAGGAAAACTCCAAAACAACTCCAGCTTACAAAAATTATCATATGCAAGTGAGAGTACCCAATAGGGTGTGAACTTGACAGTTCAGTACCACTCATCTGAATTCCTCATTAGACCTTGCTCTTTTCATTTGTTTCCAAAGGCATATTTTAGTCTATCTTCATAAGAAGGACTGGTCATTATCTTCAATTTATAATAGAAGAGACAATTAAAATGCAGATTGACTAGTCATTGCTGAAATAATAATAGTAGAATTTCCATATTACGAATTTAGCTAGTAGCATGCTCTTAATAAAACTAAATTTTTTATATCATCTCTGAAATGAAAATTTACTGTTGTTTGAAATTACTGGATTGCTGGAAAAGTCATGATACATTTTTGCTGAAAAACAAAAAATATGTCATGACCTTTCTGACAACCAAGTATTTGTGAGCCTGTTAATCCAGTATTAATCTAGTTAATCCAGTATTTAGTATTTTCATCTAGATCACTTTTCTTTTTTGACCAGTCAACTTTGCATGTAGTCTGTTAAAACACACACACACATATATCTTTATATATTAACAGCTTGTATGTGCATTTATACATATAAATATATATACATGTGAGCATATAAGTGTCTATATGTATATATAGATATATATAGTAGATAGAGTTGGTGGCTTCAGAAGCAAAGATAATACCCCTATCCTACTAGTTCCAACTACTAATTGAACAAGTGTTTGATTGCTAATAGTACTGATTGCTAATAGTACTGATTGCTAAGAACTATGGTGCTTCTAAGATTTGGAAAATACAATATGGTTTGTAGAGTATTTATGAGATTGGACACCAAATTAAGAATTTAAGTGCTTAGAAAGATTTCAGGAACCGGAACAGACTTTTCAGATGGAAGTGATTCTCAAAACTTTACAATCTGTAATTCTTCTACCAAATACATATCCAATGAATGTGTTAAATAATTATTCTATTTAGGTGAGAGTAAAATCCTAAATATTCTCATCTAATGTCAAAGAAATCACAGAAAGGAAAACATACACAAAAACTGGCAAAACTGTGTGAGCTAAATACTTGAGGTACATATTTCACAAATATATTGGTTCTCATACAATGCAAGATCTTTGGACTGGAGAGTAGAGCAACTAATATGTTCCTAAATAGAATAAAAAATCTTCCTAGCACACCATTCCAAGCTTTGTCAGGATTAGATAATTGATGTGAAAGCTAAACATTAATAAAAGTGAAGGTGTTTCTATTTGTAATGTTATTAATATAAAATTATTAATAGATGAAGCAAAAAGAACAAAGATAAAACACTTTTATAGAAATATCTAAGTATTTTTATGAAACAATGGCAGTTTTTATCCTGTACAATACATATTCATAACTAATGGTTTAGCAACTTAAAAAGTAATATTAAGGATAATTACAGGATGCAAAATCAATACACAAAAATTGGTTTCATTTCTATGTGCAAATAGCGCATCAAAGAAATGGAAATTAAGAAAACAATCCCATTTATAATTGCACTAGAAAGAATGAAACACCTGGAAATAAACTTAACAAAGGAGGTAAAGGACCTGTGTATTGAAAAGTTATAAGACTCTATTATGGAAAATAAGACACACTCAAAAAATGGAAATATATCCCAGGCTTGCACTTTAGAAGAAGAGACATTTACAGATTCAATACAATGCCTATTAAAATCCTAGTGACTTTTTTCAAGGAATTTGAACAAACAACTATAAAATGTACACGAAACACCCTAAAGACCCTGATGAGTAAAAGTAATCCTCAGAGAAAATAGGAAAACTAGAAGTTTTAAACTTCCAGGCTTTGAACTAGATTACAGAGCAACAGTCATCAAAACAGTATGTTACTGAAACAAAACAGAACACAGACTAATGAAATAGAATAGAAAGCCCAGAGAATAAACCCACACAAATCTAGACAGTTAATCTTTGACAAATGAGCTGTGACCATACAATGCAGAAAGGAAAGACAACAGATGGTGCTGGGAAACAGACTCAAGTTAAAAAAAAAAAAAGTGAAACTAGATTCATACTTAACTCCATACATGAAAATTAACTCATGTATTTCCTCAGAATCTCATTTCCTAATGACGCAATTTCACTGTACATAGTGGTGAGACATCAATAAAATATTCATTGCAGTCTTCCTGTGTGTTCTAACTCTGTTAAACCCAAAGAAACATACATGGAAGACATTTCCTGAACTGAAGTGGTTTAAAATCTAACTTCATGAGAATTTAAAGTGTGAAAATTGTTTTAGAATAAGAAGTGGAGCTGGTTAGAATGTGGGGAAAGATCCAGTTCTCTGTAATCATGGATGAAAACAGGTGCTGTGGATCATTTAAGCATTCCTTTTTGTCTTCCCATGTCTTAAAATCTCCTTTGACTCCCACACTCTCATCTGGTTGGTTACAAATATTACTGATTCCTCACTTTAGCTAAGCTTCTTGAAAGCTATTTTTCCCCTATTGCTCTATTTGGGCATAAAGATTACTAATAATTACATGCAACTAAGTTTCAATCTGACAAACTCTACCTGATCTGCCATTTCACTTGGAACATAAGGTCTGCTTTCCAGTTATTACAAGAAGTAGTTTTTTCCACTGATTACTACTACAGAACAAGGTCAGGCATCTCTTCAATCTCTGTTTCACCTCTCTCCTTGCTTATTGCCTGAGCACTAAACTCAGTCATTATGTTACACATGTCTGTGAGAGACTCCACTTCTTTATTACTCAGGAAAAGAACTTGTTATTAAAGTAATTCAAGTGGTTTAGGGCCTCCCTGGTGGTGCAGCAGGTTGAGTGCTGCACTACGAAGCATCCATTGCACAGCAGCACGAGTTCGATCCCCAGCCAGGGAGGGGACCCACATGGCGCAGCAGACCTCTCCTGTCTTGCCCACTGCTCCCCTCAGGAGTATATTTCAGTAGATCTGCCTTTTCTGTGTCTCTGGTGAATCCTCTTATCTCCTGCACCTCTGGCCTGCACCCCAGCTGCTTTTGTATGCATAAAAAATAAATTAAAAATTCAGGTGGCTTAAAATAATTTTTAAAACTTCTCTCTGTCTCCAATACAAATGGCACCACAGTTCCTGAGATGGTATAACATCCATGGAAAGAACCCAGATCCCTGAGCTCTTGCAAGGAAAATACCCTTTCTTCATCAAACTTTGTAGTGAACAACACAAGTATTCTAAGCCCCTGGGACATAGGGGGTTGTGTGTGTAACAACTAGCAGTAATTACTCTTACTAATAAATTTTTCCTCTTAAAATCCTGCCAATTTTATTGAACACCACCACTTAAACTCAACTGCCTAACCCAGAAACCTGGGCATTAAATTTGCCTTTTGCCTTTTTCTTAGTCCTTTCATCTGATCACTCACAAAGACATTTAGGTTTTACCTTTTGTTGAATTAATTGAACAAGGAGACCATTAACCATTAGAAGTGGCTTTAATGCAACAAAAACCTAGGTAAGCCAATCAAAACAAAAACCTATTGCTTTAAGACTATAAAATTAAAACCTAAAGACAAGTAAACAGAACTAACTAGACTTTAAATTATATCCATCAAATAATTTCTTTTCTTTGTTCCTACACTCTCTCTCTGTAAGTATCCCCTGGCTTCTCTCAGCAGAATGTACCCAACCATGTTCAGGTTCATACTGCTGATATATTCTGTTTTTGCTCAAGATCTGCAAAAAGTTTGATATGCCTCAGTTTCTCTTTTAACACCTCATATGTAGAATTCTGGAAATCTGTGCATTTTTTGTACCACCAATATGCTCCCTGATTTAAGGTGACTAATACTCATTCTTTCCCAAATGAGACAGTCTCAAACATCCACCCAACTCTTGATGGCCAACAATCTATTTTCCATATTGTAACATGTGTAACCTTTTAAATGCAACTCAAATTCATTGTCTTGTGTTTTCATGGTTAGTTATCTCACCTTATTTGTGTAGTTACTGAAGCTGAGTCCAATCTGGTAATATCACTTACTATATAGGATCTTTCAAGGGATTACTAATGCCACAGGAGGAAGCCCTAAATAGTTGGCCAGTTATTAAGCTCCTTCATGTCATGACCTGATGCACTGCCCTCATCAGCCTCCATTCACCACTTGCCCTCAACTTAATGCACTTTCTTGAATTCACTATCCTCTCCTGTGCTCCTGAGCCTTTGCATATCCTTAACTTCTACCTATAGCTACCTCCATGGCTTCATTGTCTCGTCCCCATTTTTCATTTTAAACTTTGCTTCTTCTCGGATGTCTGCCCTAAAATAGCAGGAGTATGTGTCTCATATGTCACAGACTATCAATCTCACCTGTAACCGCTGCCTTCTTGTCAGGCTTTCCCTAAACCCTACATGTTCTGTGATCAGGTCTACCCACCACTGTCATCTCATAGTGTGCTCACTGTCTATTGAGTAAGTGAATCATTTGTATAAACAGTTACTTATGGAAAGGTCAGTGTAATTACAGAGCTGAGCCTTTAACTCTCCAGGGTTTATTAGAAATCTTACTTGCTGCTTTATTTAAAAGATTAAATTACTCTTTTCCAGAACCCACAATCCAGACTTGTCCTAGACTCTCCTTAAGTTGACCTAGCTACACATTGGAAGAATAAAATAAATACTAAATGACAGCCAAATGATAGAAGGAAGAAGCTGTAACAGGCAAAAATCAAAGAAGAATCTTCTATTATACTTAAGGCTAAAAGAGATCCACATTTTGGTTGACTCCAGTCCCCAAATAATGTAAAATAATATTTGTAGTAACTACAGGAACCATCTAATATAAATACCTCACTTTTGAATTGGAAAAAGTTTTCCCAGTTATTTTTTTCACCTTATGTGTTAACAATCCTGTAAGATAAGTAGAACATGTCTTATTGTCACTTGACAAAATGGGGGAAAGCAAGGCAGAGAGTGGTTAAAGGGAGCAGAAAGTTGTAGGTGAGACCACTGGGAACATTGTAACTGCAATCCCTATAGAAGCTATTTTCTTTGAAACACATTGCACTGAAATGCAAATGAATAAATAAATAGAAGAGATGGGAACTTATATTAAAAGACCAGAAAGTTTAGAAGTACAGGTAGGACAGGAGAGGTCTGCTGTACCATGTGGACCACCTCACTCCCTAACCAGGGATCAAACTCGCTGGAGCATCTGTGGATAGCTTCACAGTGCTGCACCTTAACCCCTAGCTCCACCAGAGAGGTCCCTAATCCTATTTTTTTAAATTAATTTATTTATACATATTTGACATCAATTATAGTTCCCATGGAGTTCCTACCACTATTTCACAAAAAACACCAATTTTAAAAGAATACCTGTACCCCTATGTTTACTGCAACACTATTTATAATTGGTAAGACCTGGAAACAACCCAGATGCCCCCAAATAGATGACTGGATCAAGGAGATGCAGTACATACACACAATGGAATACTATTCAGCAATTAAAGAAGATAAACTAGAGTCATTTGCAGAAACATGGATGGAGCTAGAAGGAATTATGCTCAGTGAAATAAGTCAAAAGGCAAGAGAAAAATATAGGATGGTTTCACTGATTCTGCTTTCTTAACAAGACTGTGTTTGTCCTTTGTGAGATGGTAGTTTTTCAAGAACCTCATGAAAGTATCTAAAAACACTTATTTGATCACCATTATTTAATCAAAAACAGCCAAATTATAATCCCATTTAAAGTTACTTGTTTTTCATCAATAAATGTATTTCAAAGATGAAAAAAAGATTAAATTAAATTACTTTAAAAGATTAAATTACTTTGTATTTCTTTGATATATAGATTATGAAGACAGTCTTGACTATATATAGTGACTAAACATCTAGCAGGAAAAAAAATTAGGAATTTAACATATTTATATTCTTGTACCTCTATTCCACAGGCTGATTTGCTTTTTGAAAAACATTGCATGATTCACACAAATATACATAAACTGACATGTTTCTGTATTTTTTATATATAAGTAAAATTTCAAAGGCCTACATCCATGGCACCTTTACTAGATATATTTTTGTAAGCACATCTGCAAATAAAAGATTTTAGTTAAACCAACAATAAGCCATTAGAATCAAAATCAATGAGGAAATTCAATTCAATCATATTGCAGTGTTTATGCTTCCAGCACTTCAAATTTTACCCTTGACAATAGGATAAAATAATAAATGCAATTTATTAGGGTTTTCTTTTTGTGATTTAACCCAAATACTGTAAATAAACTCATCTGAATATGCGCTTTAGAAAACACTGCATAAAATTTAATAAATTACTTTTTATTGGAAAAAAAGACTTATTCATTGAAAGTGGGAGTGGGCCATTAAAGCAATTATTGTGACTTGTAATTTTACTGCCCAAATTATTGAAATAAGTAGTATTTGCTGCAGCAAAATGCTAGCTCATCTTTTTCTCACTTACTTTCAATGAAAAGTAAGAAGAATTTGATGTTCATATTCTCCAAAGGTTTCTGATTCATGAGAAGTCCACTGCTTTAAATTTCACAGGTTTAGCATGGTTTTAAATTCCACTCAAATTTGTTGTCTTGTTTTTTCATATTTAGTTATCTCACCCTATTTGTGTAGTTACTGAAGCTGGGTACCACATTCCTGCTGCTCTGCGGCTGGACTTGCTGCATGCAACAGTATATTCTTGCCACAGGCCCTAGAATTCATTCTTTTGGTCTTGTTGCATTACACATCCCTCTTAAAACCCCTGTGCTTCTATTCAAACCTTCTTGTTAATTTTATAGTACAAATTCACAAATGCCATTCTATTCAAAAACAAAATCTTATTTTCAGAGATGTAAAAAAAAATATTTACCTTTTATTTTAAACATTGTTTTGCCCTGCATGAATATGGCTTACATCCCCTCAATCAGGGACCAATTTTGTTTGGACTTACACTGATACATATAAAAGTAAAAATTTGTATGTCCTCAAGGGATAGAAACTAGTGTTTGTTATGGCTGGCTTTTGAATAACCGTGTTCAGTTTCTGAGGAGTTGATGAGTCATTAAGGAGGAAGAGGAGAAACACTGAGTCCCCTGTACACAAGAGAGGTGTATTTTGGTACTAGGGCACCAAAGACAAACTACATCAATTTCACAACTTTGAAGTCAGTAAGTCTTTCTTGTCCATTATAATTTACCCACCCCTGACTCTAGTTAATCATTTGGTAAAGACTTCAGATCATGTAGATAATTCTTCATCTCTCAAAACTGAAGACATAGTCAATACACTTGCTAGAGAAGTTACCCTTTGGGTATCACCTAAAGTTCAATTTTACCATGTGAAGTATTTGAAGTCACTCAGTAGTGACTCAGAAAAATTAGAGCTCTTTGTTCTGGTTTCAGAATTTGTTGATGTTTTTTATCCTTGAAAACTTTTAATCAAAGGAAAAAAAGAATGCCTTGTGCATTTTATCTGTTTTCAAAATTAATGACATCAGCAAGCTAAAAAGCAAAGCTAGAAGAACTATCATTTATTTAGTTTTAAGCACATATACCAAACATGTGTTTTTCTTTCCAGAGACATCACAAGGTATCTAGTATAATTCAATTATGAAAAATAACCCAATGCTAAGAGGTTAAGTATTTTATTAACCACAGTCATATAATAAGCCTACAGAGTGTGAATAGATAATAGTTTTTATTAGTAAGAGCCCCACGTGGTGGGAAAATGCAACGACCCTAGTTTGAAAAGATACGTTAGTCCGTATCCCACAGGTCCAGTAGTGGGTAATAAATAACAATAAAAATCAGAGCTATACAGAGCAGGGTGCTCTGGAAAAATCTCAATCCCACAGACAAGCACAATATACCCTGAAGAGACATAAAGGGACATACCTATAAACATCACTGTTGACTCTTAATTCAACCATCAAGAATTCAGGCTGTTCTAAGCTGCTAGGGAAGTGTGTGCAAGTGTGCACGAAGACAAAACATAGTCACCTCTTTGTTGCGTTTGCATGTACCTTTGCTCTTCAACCAAAGCATAACCATTTCCAGTCCTTTTAAGATTCGACATAGCAAATGATATACAGTTTGAGCTAGAAAATTCTAGTTTATTTCAAATGAAATACTTAATATCTGCTTTGCTTGTTAATTTACTCTAATGAACAGGGTCCACCACAGATTTTCAAGGGCAAAAGCTACCCAAGTACAATCTAAGCATTATGGTAGGTCTCAACACCACCACACAATTCCAGTTCTAAGAAGATTTATCTTCTCTTAAGTACATTCTCAGAAAGAAAAATTCACATAACATTTGTAACTGAATACCAACAGCCTGGCACTCTCAACCTAGCTGGCATTTGGAGCATTTCATTTGATCCAACATATGATGTATGAGTCAGCAGACTAGCTGAGAAGGGATCTTAGGACCATAACTCCCAGGACTAGCGTGATTTCAAAATAGCAACCCAAGGAAGTCACCCATCAAGGGGAACAATTAAGTTGGAGTGGCATTCTACTCTGCTTTTGCTGACAGACCACATATCCCAGCAGTTTACACTGTAATTTCCCATCAGCAAATACAGCTTACATATTCAAGCACTTCACACTGCAGTTTCCTCATCTATCAAGCAACTTTTCAAAAAAAAAGAAAGAATGAGGTTACTGATTCATAAAGTGAAATAGATTTGGGGATCCTTTGTGAGCAGACAATTAAGCACTTTGGATTTTTTCTTCTTTTAAAAATAAAATGTTCCCAGTCTTTGGAAAAGATGAGAGTATAATTAAAACTGTAATTAGTGACTAGGTAATCAGGAGCAATGAGAATAAAAGACAAAGCTAAAAAGAACTATTTTGTTAAAAACAGCATAAGAAGATTCTAAATATAGTCTCCTACAGTCTAAAAATAAAGTAACAATCCTATAAAATAAGGCCACGATTTTGAATGGATTTTCATAACACACACACACACACACACAGAAAGCCTAGAGCAAGTTTAAAGTATCCAGAGTTGATCGTCTTCTGAGAAAGAAAAAAAAGTAGAGCAACACAAATGTGAAAACAAGCAAGACCAAGTAAATGAGAAAAACAAAGGCTATTTATGCAGAGCTTCTATGACAAGGTAGTCAGCTATGATCACTTCCCTTCTGGCAGAGATGCAAATACCATCAAAGGAGTGGAGAAAAGGGAGTAAGTCTCAGGTGGGAGACTGTTAGCACAGGGCAGCTATGGTTGAGCTAGAGGTGGGGTTTCTATATGAATGATTAGAATGTATAATGGGCTTTCTCTGGTTGAAAGCTATGACAAAAAGTAGAGAAGTTATCAGTTGTCCATCAAGTCTGGGCGATTTGGAGTTGGTTAGTATCAAGTTACTCTTTAGCTTAGTGGATTGTTATTAGAGATAGCAATTTGGCTTCCTACAAGTATGAATTTCTAGCAGACTGGCCATCTGGTAGTTTAGTGTAGATAGGAATTAGTTTCCTAGGCAATTCCTGTAGGCTGTGGGTTAGAGTTTTATAAAAATGGAACATATGATCTAGGTATTATCCTTTCATAAATTAAGTTTCTCACATACATTTAGATCATCAAATGAGGATAAAATCTTGTAAATTCTATTAACAATATGACAGATTGTTTAAAGAAACAAATTGTCATATATTGAGATGGTCACAGAAAGTACATCTAATAGGACAACTACTAATTATTTTGAGATACTACTAACATGTCTCAAAACATTTGGGAGAAAATATCAAAGACTGCATACAGCAGAAGGAAAATATTATCCTTTTATTGTAAAAGTGTTCTCTTAGTCCAGTCGATATCATCAGGTGCTATCTTTAAAGGACTATAATATCTGTCATTTACTACTTTCAAACAAATCTTGTTTAATACCTGTATTGAATTTTTTCAAAAAAGTTCAGTGCTCACTTTCTATGGACAAGATATTTACTTTGTGTTATTCCACACATTTTATGTGTTTCCCAATAACCAAAAGTTATAGAAGACCAAGTACGCTATTTTATATAGTTCTGAAATGGCTCTGAGTGTCAAAACAGCAGAGCTCCAAAGAATTAGGAGACTGGAAATATTGGCCAAATCAAAGAGCTACATCTCTAAGTAACAATATGGAAGGGAAACCTAGACACCATTAGTGTACTCTCCGAATAGCATATAGGGAACCTGTGGCTTGTTCAAGATAAAGAAAAAACATACACAAAAAAACAAAACAGCTAATTACAGAGAAAAATTATATAGACCCTGCCTCAAAAAACTGAGAGTTTGGTACAGGGAGACAGACTTCTAAAAAAATAGGGCTAAGTACTAATTAAACTTATTCCCCTGTGAATTAATTCCAGATGTGTCTTTAAGATATGATGAAAATCACCAAGGAATGTGTCCATTTCTCTAAGAGAGAGAATGGAATCTCAACAACAGCCACTTAGAACAAGTTTTTATATTTGCATATCTTTTACCATTCAGACCAGATCAGGAAAAGCATTTAAGACAAAGGAATGGAATCAGCAAAGACATGGAACATGAAGTAGCCTAATTCATTTGAGAAGATATAAGTGATGTGGAATTGCCTCTATGGTGACGCAGTGGATTAAGCAACATACTATGAAACAAACTGTAGTCACTGCAGCATGAGTTCGATCCTTGCTGCCAGCCAAGGAGGTGACCCACATGGCACAGCAGACCTCTCCTGCCTCGCTCGCTGCTCCCCTCAGCAGTGTGTTTCAGTTGATCTGCCTGTTCTGCTCCCCGCTCTGTCTCTGGTGAATCCTCTCACCTCCCTTGCCTCTGGCCTATACCCCAGTTCTTGTATGCATAAATAAATAAATCTTTTTAAAAAATCAGTGATGTGTAATGACCCATATTGTGGATGACTAAAGGTAAATCTGAAAGGACTAATAAGAACTAGATCAGGGAATTCAAGCTAAGGTTTTTATACTTTATTTTGTATGTGAAGAGGAGACTCAGAGAATTTTAAGTAGGGTTATAACTTTATGAAATAGTTTTTAAGAAAAATCCAACTACAGCTGTACATATAGTCTTAAAAAATTATTTCCTTATAGTTCTTGTGATAACTCCTATACACTAGAGTGAACATTTAGGAAGAAACTGCACTATTAGAACAAATTATGGATAACAATTATGTGATGTCTAATATCCAAGGGGGAAATAGCAGGACAGGAAAAACTGAATCCCCAAAGAAACGTAGAAAATGAGTGCAAGAGGAGATTTTCTAAATCTTCAATCTTCTCTTTATATGGACAGGATGTCAAGTTAGAAAAGCTGTTGGGGGCCTCCCCTGGTGGCGCAGTGGGTTAAGCAACGCACTACAAAGCAAATCGCAGCCACTGCAGCACGAGTTCGATCCCTGCTGCCGGCCGGGCGGGGGACCCACATGGTGCGGCAGACCTCTCCTGCTGTGCCCGCTGCTCCCCTCAGCAGTGTACTTCTGTTGATCTGCCTGTTCTGCTCTCCGCTCTCTGTGGTGAATCCTCTCACCTCCCCCACACCTCTGGCCTGTGCCCCAGTGCTTGTATGCATAAATAAATAAATCTTTAAAAAAAAAAAAAAGAAAAGCTGTTGGAAGCAGTAAGACCCAACAGAACAGGTGTCCTTCATTGAGTTATCAGACCACAATGCACATTTTCAAAAGAATGAGTAGAAAACCAAGTACAAGTCTCAAATGATTAAGCAGATTCATTCCATGCAGACTGAACAAGAGAATGCGGAGAACACGCCCCCAGAAGGTGTTGCCTTGGTGTAAACTTCTCCCTTTAGGGGAAGGAAATCAGCGAGTCCTGTGTGCCTGTGTGATATGTCTCCCACAGGTAGAGAAATGCTTTTATATTTTATATTTTAGTAAAGTCAGTTGTAACTGTGCATCCTCTCTCTGGAAACCCACACTAGCATTGAATGTTGGCCAGACTCAGAGAACATAAAACAAACATGTGAACAATAGTCATATGAGCATTTTTCTGCTCCCTCTACCGTATTTTCTAAGCTTGGGGAATAGAATCAAGTGAAGTTTAATTCTTTCTTCCACATCACTTCTGTCTCCCACTGCAGCAACCATTAACTGCAGGAGGAATCATGACTATGAATAAATTTGATCATTTCATGAGCTTGAGCATTCCAAGAGCCGTCTGTTTTGTGACTCAAATTGACTGTGGAACACCAAATCAGTTAAGAGTCAATTAAGAGATCAAAACGTTATGGATCTGCTTGAGTTTTCCTTCAAAATTAAAGGGATAAGAGCGATCCCTTGCTTCTTATGTAACTAGAAGAAAGGGAGAAGCAAATCCATTGATCACTGATCCATTGGTGAGCCTGTCTTGTTCAACACATGAGTTATGTGAAAATTAGTGAACAGAGCCCTAAAGAGATTGAGAGATTGCTCTAACACAGGCAGCTAGAGATGGAAGAAGATAAGGAGGAGGAACACAGCCTTTCACATTCTCTTAACTTTTTCCGTGGTGATTTAGTTTCATTCCTTCTGCAATAGTGGATCATGGTATTTTCCTCACTAATTGCCCAGGAAAAAAAATATTCAAGCAATTATCATTTGAAATTTCCCTAAAGAGATTCAAATGAAAACTCAAATTTGGGCCTCCCTGGTGGCGCAAGGGGTTAAGCGCCACACCATGAAGCATTCGTAGTCACTGCAGCACAAGTTCAATCCCAGGCCAGGGAGGGGACCCACATGGTGCAGCAGACCTCTCCCACAAGTGTCTTTACACGTCTTTCCCCCATGTGTTTCCTCTAAGTGCCCAAGTTCCTGATGCACGTCCAAAGCTGAGAAGCAAGTGAGCCCTCCCTGTCTGTGTCTCTCTCCTATGTGTCCCACTGAGATCATCTGCCTTCCTAGTTTGTAGCTTCATCTGACCGCTTAGTTGCGTCCTCTAGATCCTAGTAGCTAGTGTAAGACAGATCCTTACCAAGGAAGGGACAGGGTTACTTGGTACCTTCCCCTTTTCTGGTGATGCCTTTACAGTATTTTATCCTTTCTTGTTGGCCTTCATGAGGCAGAAATGGCTGCACTGGATATGATTTTTCCCTTCACTCATTCCTCTTTCTAGTCCAATGAAGTCATTCCTCACCTCCCAAAATTTTATTAATGAAAGGATCCCCAAACTTTGATTAGTTTTGGCCATCAAAGAAATTTGACATCTGTTTAAGATTCCCCATTCGTCTCACTTTGTATCCTGGTGGCATGCCTCATCTGGCTACTTTCTGCCGCCTGTGCCTACCTGGATGCCTGGGTCTGCTAGGAGGCTACTGTCTTCCCCGACTCTGCTTGCAGCAGCTAGGGGAGGCAGTCAAGTTTCCCTGCCCTGTGTGAACAACTAGGGATTGACAAAAACATCCTTTTGGAGATATCTATATTACTAAAGCATGAACATGTAAATGGCTCCTAACTATTGACAATGAAAGGCAGGATGAAGTCAGAAAGAACCTGTGGTCCTATCTCCAAATAAAAAAAAAGAAAGCTTGTTGGTAATAAAGAATGAAATTGAGGCTCAGGAAAGCAAGATAAGAAAGATGTCAAAGTAGTTCTACTAGTTATTTCTTGCAGTCACTTGACCTGAAAGCCAAACCTTCCTCTGTCCTTCCCTATTACCCTCCTCTGTTCTTCTCTATTATCTAAGTAAAACAATAACAAAAACCAAACAACAACAACAAAAAAACCCTTTGTTTGCTTAAGCTAAGTTAAATTAGATTTCAATCATTTTCAGCAGGACTAGTCTTTATTAGTATAATCCTGTTCTGAGCTAACTGCAATATCCCATGAAAGGCTCAAAACAACTTTGTGAAGTTGTAATACTTATCTCTATTTTACACATTAAGAAACGGAGGAAAGTACCGGTTAATGAACCTGCCAAAGTGCATAAGGTTAGTATGATAAAGACTCAGAATTTAACACAGATCCCTGGACCAAAAGCCTGGTCTCTCAACCACAACTTGATAGTCTGCCTCCTTTTGTCATCTGCAATGAGACCATGTCAGCCAAATGAGTCTCTGGTCCTTTGAGTATGTTGTGCTCAAGCTCATATTTTACACAGCGATTTCTTTAGTCTTGGTGGGTAATTACCACAAGGCCTAGAATGCCTGAACTGGATTTCCTGAGCAGGGGAACAATGGGTGGGATAAGCAGTCATACGTGGTATATAACTGAACACATGAAACTCGGCATCTCTTCTTGCTCCTGCAGTCCCACCAGCATCCTGGTACTACTTGCAGACATGGTATTTCACCATGTGTTGGTCAGTTGATTTCTCTCTCTCCCTCTCTTTGTAGATAAGCCTTTTACTGTCCCCTTCATTTCTCTGTATACCTGCTTTTGTGTTTGTCTTGAATTATAAAGCTCAGCATTAGGGACTCACATCCAGGACAGCTTTGTATTGGAGTTCATCTGCGACATTTTGAGTAAAACTTTCCTTTTTAATGCGAAATGATAATTTTGAGGGCCTGAACATATCAAAAATGGCTTAGCTGCTTTGTTTTCCAATCTAGTCAAAGTTGCAGAGTGAGTTCCCCAGCTATTGTCAGTGACTAATCAGGTAACATGTTCCAGATCAGGGACAGGATGACCACAGGTTGTGGGATAAGTGGAAAAAAGGATGTTGCTTTTTGTGTATGTACACACTAAGAGTTTTTAGTTTTATTTCAGCATAAAGATCACTACCTCATAGTTATATCCCTTGAAGTCCTAGTTCAGATTAGTTCTGCAAATAGACAATTATTTTAGCAAGCTGCATTTCTCCATTATAGTCCTTACTTATATAATTAATTGGTCAACTTATTACTGAATTGCAAGCTTTCTGCTGCAGTGCTTGCACCTAGAATGGAACTCTGAGTTAGTAGAAGGAAAAGACAGAGTGACAAGGCTGGGGATACTGACTTATGTGATGACACAGGAAAATTAATGAAGACCATTTTCCATGAAGCCAAGAGATGCCAGTAGTGACAAGTGGTTTCAAACTGGTGCTCTCTCTGTCTTGGCATAAACATTCAGTAACCATCATCTAAATGATAGACAATCTTTACCAAATTACTACTCTCTGCCTCTTCCTCACCCCTCTTTTTGGTAACAACATTGTCGCTGAATAGGCTAGAATCAGTTTAACACAACATATATAATGAGATTAGTTTTTACCTTGGTATTTGGGGATTTGATGCCATTACTTTCTGGATTTCAAGTTCAACTCAGTTTCAGGGTGGGGACAAAGAACTGTGTTATATGTTAATAGAAATTGAAACTGGCCTTTACATTAGACCAATTTATTCATCCTTAATTTTGTACTTGGCATTACCCTTGTAAATTATCCTGTCTTATCTGACCTGACACTTGGTGCTCTAATCAATACATGCCCTTTTATTTCTAAGTTTCTTTTTAGATACTTTCTCACTTCTCACTATTTTTTCACTATTTACTCATAGGGATTTCTGTATACTCCTCTCCCTTCCTTGCCTCTCCCTCTCTATTTCTACAGCTTATTATAAAATAGTATCTCCAAACTTCATAGTTTCCCCAGGCAAACATTCTCATCTATGGGATTTATGCTAAGTCAGAGGAGGTGAGTGCTTAAATGATCAAGTGATGACCCAAACGTAGGATCCTGAGCATATGGGAAATGAACAGACCAGAGGCCAAGTAAACAAAAATAAAAAGAAAGATGAGGCTGCACAGGGAGGAGAACAAATCAAGGAATCAACTGTGAACATAGCAAGTCAAGGAAGGAGTTACAAAGAAAAATGAGTAGTAAAAAGTCCTGTGAAAATAGTGAAAGAAAAATATCTTCAGAGAGCGAGAGAAAAGAGGTCCGAGTGCAGTGACATCCAAAGAGTTCACAGCAAGAACAGTTCCTTAAGATGATGATTCTTTAGTTTCCACCTTGGGTACCTGCCTTATCTGTGCATGCCAGTCAGAGGCAGTTCCAGATAAGCCTGTCCTAAAAATAGCCATCTGGAATGCACACACCTTTCAGAAGCAGAGCTGATGCCCCCAAGAGTGGAAGAAGGAACATTCCTTATTGTTAACTGAATCATAGCTTTTCGCCTAATTTCAATTGCCACCTTAAGAAATGAGAGGATCTTACATTTAGGTCTTTTATCCATTTTGAGTTGATTTTTGTGCAAGGTGTGAAATAGTGGTCCAGTTTCATTTTTTTACATATGGTGGACCAGTTTTGCCAGCACCATTTATTGAATAAGCTATCTTTGTCCCATTGCAGATTCTTTGCTCCTTTGTCGAAGATCAGTTGTCCATAGTTGTGTGGTTTTACTTCTGTGCCATAATGAGGTATCACCTTACACTGATAAGAATGGCACACATCAAAAAACCAACAACAAAAGCTGGTGAGGATGTGGAGAAAAAGGAACCCTGGTACACTGCTGGTGGGAATGCAAGCTAATCCAACCATTATGGAAGACTGTATGGAGGTTCCTCAGTCTACTAGAAATGGACCTACCATATGATCCGGCAATCCCACTCCTAGGCAATCCCACCCAAAGACACAAAAACACTGATCCAAAAGAGCACCTGTACTCCTATGTTTATTGCAGCGCTATTTGTAATTGGTAAGACCTGGAAACAACCCAAATGCCCAAAAGTAGATGACTGGATCAAGAAGAGGTGGTACATATACACAATGGAATATTATTCAGCAATCAAAAATGACAAACTCGGGCCATATATAGAAACATGGATGGAGCTAGAAAGAATTATACTCAGTGAAACAAGTCAGATGGCAAGAAAAAAATATCAGATGGCTTCACTATTAGGAGGAATATGAAAGAGCAACAACTACAACAACAAAAAATAAAAAAGAATAAGCTCAAGGAAATGAGTAATTATAACCAAAAGCAAACAAAAAACTTAACAAGACCAAAAAGTCAAAGATAAACCAAAGGGACCATGGCGGGGGAGGAGGGGAGGGCAAAGACGGGGATGAGGGCAGTAAGAGCACAAGGGACTGAGGTTATAGTGCACGGGTGGAATGATGGTGAGAACTCCCTGGGGAAGACAAATGATGTCAAATACAATTAAATTAAAAAAAATAGAGAGGAATATATTTAGGGTATGAATGCATAGATAAGGTAGCACCTTTTGTTTTTTGCTTCAAAATGAAACCATTGTCCAAATCAACCTATGTTATCACCAAGGAAGATAGTATAGTATACAGCTCCCACTTTCAAAGCCAGAATTCCACCCTTCTCGTTAAGCTGGGGGGAGGGGAGAGGAGAGGGGTGTTAATGGTATTTTTAAGGCATAAAACAGCAAATGAACTTAACTCTCTATCCTATTCCTCAGGGTATATTGATTATTTTTGAAGTTGTAGTTTTATTCCAACTCACAATACTCCCCCTCCCCCACTTCTAATGTCAGTACTCTTTGTGATATTGATAGGGACTAGGGAGGAGGCGGGGGAGGGGGGAGATCAGGTAGATCAGGTAAGACACTAAGCATGGTATGGTGGGAAATGTGCACCCACATACTGTTTATGGACTGTCTGCTGTGAGCTGATTTCGGAGCCCAAGGACGTGTCTGGAGGAGTGCAGGAGCCAGCACTCTCTGAAGACCAGCCTCAGCACAGTGGGAGGAGCCTGACGCCAGGAGGCCAGGAGGGGATAGGGAGCTCAGGCTGGACACCACAATCTCCAGTAGGAGTGAAGGTCTGTTTACTGCTGAGTGAACGGTCCTCTCTGTGTTACTCTGTGTTGGCGAGTTGAACTCACTCTAAAAAGGCTGCTGGAAATGAAATGCTATGGCAGTTTCTCAGGGTGTTAAGAACCCCCCACCCCAGTTCCAGATTGCCAGCTACCTGATTAAAACATACTTTCAAGATTCAGTTCCTGTCTCTACTGCCCTTGGTGGTGATAGGTGACTGGAACTCCAGTCTTCGTCTACAATATGAGCTAATTGTTTTGAACCATTTCCACCTCAAAATGTAACACATTACAAAGTGTACAAAATGTATTACCACAAAGCAAACAACTAGATAAACACCATCCAGGTAGAGAGAGGACCAAGGACACTCTAAGTCTTCCCCTTCCACAATGCTCCTTTCTTGTCACTACTCTCTTACTCTCCTACCAAGCCCTGCTATATTATTTCATCATCAGATGCACAAAATTATTTGCATTGCTTTTATGATGTTGAGACTATTTTGAATAAATCAGTCTTGAGCATTCTTCCTTTTTATTGTTTTTTATAGGGTGTGTGTGTGTGTGTGTGTGTGTAGAACTGGGGTGTAGGTCAGAGGTGCAGGAGGTGAAAGGATTCACCAGAGACAGAGTGGGGAGCAGAACAGGAGATCTACAAAAGTAAACAGCTGAGGGGAGCAGCTGGCAAGAAAGGAAAGTCTGCTGTACCATGTGGGTCACCTCCTTGGCCAGAGAGCACACTCAGGCCGTGGCGGTGACAGCGCTGAGACAACACTTAGGCCACCGGGGAGGCCCCTCACAAGCATTCTTATGACTGTACCATGGGGCATATATTATTGAGTGTGGTTTAATATTGAGTGTGAGTATAACTTTATTAAATAATGCCAAGCAAGTTTTATCAGAGATTGTGCCATCCACATGCCCATCAGCTAAGTTCGAAAGAACCTATGGCTCTTCTTCCTCTCCAATGAATTTAACTAGTCAAGTGTGTGTAGAGTGGTCTCTAACTGTGCTTTTAAATTTAGTTTTGTATTCTTATTGGTTATTGGTATATTTTCTTTTATGAAATGCCCATTCCAGACGGAGCCTCAATTTTCATTATGTTTTCTCTTCTTTGTTGATTTAGAGATTTCATATACTCCACACTCATGCGCTACAGCACTTCCATATACTGTAAATATTTTCCTCTTGGTGGTTTACCTTTTAATTTTAGGAGAAGTTCTTAATATTAATGTGATTAATCAATCTATCCCTTTATGTGCTAAACTTCCTATAGACTATAAAAAGTTATCTCTACTTAAAAGCCATGATAGCACATAATATTAGCTAACATGATTTCTCAAAGTTTTATTTTTAAAACAGCGTATGAAGCTAAAATTCATCGGACAATAATTTTTATATATAATATGAGGTACAAGTTAAGGTTTATTTTTAAAAAACATGTATATCTGATTATTTTAGTGATATTTATTAGAAGATTATCCTTTCTCTCAGTTTTGCAGTGCTAACTTGATTTTAAATCAAACATTCATATACACAAAATCTGCCTGTAAACTGGCAGAACCTTAAGTCAAATTATTTATATGTTACGATCTAGCAATTATACTTCCCCATGTATGTAACAATAGAAAAGCATGAATATTTATAAAAGACATATATAGATATGTAAGTATTTCAAAACAACATTGCTTTTAATACGCAAAAACTAGAAATAAGCTAAGTAATCATCAACAGAATGGATAAATATTCTGCATGAATTTATTTAGCATAAATATCCATACAATGGAAATAGTAAACAGCAATAAAAATGATGAACTATAGTTAACATATTGCATCTTATGAATATAATGTTAGACAAAATAGGTTAAGGAAAACATATATGGTGTGATTCTTTTACTTACAATTTAAAAACAAGAAAAATTAATATGGTATTAAAATTTTCAAAATAGCTACCTTTAGGAGAATAGATAGCAATGGATGGGTAAGAGAACAAGAGAATTACTGATAATGCTCTATTTCTTTATTGTACTGTTTTTATGCAGTTCATTTTGTGAAAATTCATGAACCAGTGCCATTATAATTTATACATTACTTTTCTCTCTATGCTGTATTTTAGCAAAAGTTTTATTTAAAAAATAAGTGAAAAATATGTATTTACGTTAACCTGATATGTGTAGGGTTGTAAAGAAAATTGGGATGTTTTGTGAGAGAGAGAATGCAAAAAAGTCTTCAGGAGATGAAGAATTTGTTGTAATTTTGTCATTAACCAGTTTGCAAACTAAAAAGATCCCTGACTTGCTGGGATTATTGGGTTTTCTTCAACTGTAGAGTGAAAGGTATTGAACCCTCAATGGGCACTTCTGAAAATGACCTAGCTCTAAGGACTTTTTCCATGATAGCTTTATCTTGGAATAATCTAAACCTAGTTAAACAAAATATGAAACCAGCAAAACCACGACAGAGTTTCTCAGTGGCATGTGTGACTGGCCATCTGGCTGTATTCACAACTATGGCAAGATGGTTCTTTCATGATCTTATTAATTCAGTGCATGTCTCTCTTTGAGAAGCTGGATGGCCATATTCAATTCCAGCTTCTCTGTCAACACTCGTGGGGAACATTTGGCCCTTGTAAGCTTATAGCACATGCCCATCCCTTCACTATTTCTTAATGATGAGGCACGTTTTAGTATGTTAGAGGACGCTTTTTAAGAGCATCAAAGTAAACATTCATATAGCAATTTTCTCTGTTCATTATCATGATTTAGAGCCATGGATCCATCCAAACACCAAGATGAATATCTGTTCTCTTGCTTTTATACCTGCTTTAGAAGTACAATAATTTTCTCACTGTGTCATGGTCCCCACTTTCTCCTTGCTCCAATCCATCTTTTACTATGCTAGTAGTTAATCTATTCAAAATACAACTTTCATAATTCATCAGTAACTTCAGATTTTTCACTTTATAACAAACCGTCTAATATATTAGTAAGCAAAATATTTCCCTATGGAGTAGGCACTCCTTTAAAAGGCACATATCATGGTCTCTGCTTGAGATAGCGTTTTGGTTAGTCAAGTGAGGTCCAGAAATCTATGCCTGTTTACCATTTGGGGAAAAAATGAGAAACCCAGGACAGTGCCAGGAGTTTTAACAGAAGCTTCTCTGCGTAAAAGGAAGGAAATTATGTAAAAATGAGTTCTGCTTTGGCTAAATATCCTACAACACTGAATTTCTGAGCTGCCAAGAAGTAATCTCCCTCAGCAGGTTCCCCTCAATAACTTTGGAACTTGTCCTTAGTTACTGTAGCAAAACTAGATTGGAATGTAGCAAAAAAAATAAAGCAAGTCAAAAATCAACAAGTAGAGAAAGAAGCATGCTGGTAACTGCATGGACTATATACAACATCACCAGCTCAATTCTGAAAGATTAAGATAGAAAAATACCATGAGTTTCCGAAAAAAGTCACAGGTGTCCACGAACTGCTCAGTAACCACTTAATAATAGTCTTTCAGGAGGAATCAAAAGTTGATTTGACACTATTTGAGGTGATAAGAAACTCTTAGAATCCTAGAAGAGCAATCTCTGTATTCTTGGGATAATGGAATAATGGAATACTGAATGGAAACTCCGTTAGAGATCTACAGAGAGACATTAAGGGAAGAAAGTTTATTATTCAAACATGTCCTTTCCCTCATGCCTCCACTCAAAGAAATTACCCATGATGGAAAATACACACTGTCACTTCACATGAAACAGAAATACAAGGGGGAAAGTGCATTTTCTCATAAGCCCAATGTAAACAGAAAACTAGATTTCCCACAAAGAAATGGTATAGGAATGGAAATAATCAAACTTAACCATATTATTCTGTCTATACAACCCATTATATCTCCTCTTCCCTTCTTTTGCAACCACACTATTAGTTCTTGTTCTGTGTTGTACATGCTTGCTACTTCATTCACACACACACACTTCCATCTGCCTGGAACTCCAAAATCCTACTTATCCTTCAGATCCCAGCTCATGTTCTCCATTCCCAAATCTAGCCCTCTCAGATGTACTAGAAAAAAGTTGATTCTTAACCTCTGCTAACATCCTACCATTTATATATTTTTATTACGCTACATATGACACTGTGTACACTAGATTAATCTATTTTACCTACCAGATTGACTATTGAAGATAGACTCCTAGGCTTTATAATCTGTATATCCTTCACATGTAGAATAGGGCATGCTCTAGTTGTTGAATTAAATAGAAATGAAAGAATTGAGAGGGGTAACAAGTCCATTATGAAACATCCAAACAGTAGGTGAGTGCTCAATTCCTAACTAAAAGAGTAAACTTAGGCAGATATAAAACTATCCTCTGTAATAACTAAGACAGGGGACATAGAGGCAGTCCTCAAGAACTATGCGATTTGTTGATAATAATGCAAAGTGATGCCATGAGTTTCACGCAAGCAGGCTAGAGAATAAAAACAAAAATTCAGACCATCAATTCATGTAACTGTTTTGATTCATCACACTGCTTAACTAAAATACACATTTAGTCAGAAAGGATAAGACAGTTAATGCTTTTAACTTAAGACAATAATTATTAATGTACAATAACGTATCTTCTAGAATAGACCATGCTAAATATTCCACATGAATTATTTCAGTTAAATACTTAAAATAAATGGATGACCCTACTGTTATTTTTAATTTTTTAACATTTATTTGTGCATAGAAGAACTGAGGTACAGGCCAGAGTTGCTGGGGATGAGAGAATTCACCAGAAACAGAGTGGGGAAAATAACAGGAGGATCTACTGAAATACTCTGCTGAGGGGAGCAGCGGGGAGGCAGGAGAGGTCTGCTATGCCATGTGGGTCACCTTCCTGACTGGGAATTGAACTCGTGCTGCAGTGGCTGCAGATGCTTTATAGTTCACTGTTTAACCCCTTGTTCCACCAAGGAAGCCCCTGATCCTACTGTTATTATCTTTATTTGTGGAAAACTGAGGCTTGGCCTGGTTGTACAACTCATGCAAGATCATACAGCTGAAGAGAAGACTTTTGGGGTTTGCAACCAAGAAAAATGTGGCTAAAAGGTATACAAAATAGTTATGTCATATTGTACATCAAAAGATGAGATTTTATTGTGAGGAAAGTTAAGAACCAATGTAACTAATGAATTTTTTCACATCATTATAAAAATGAACGTGAAAATTTTATTTTATTATTCATTTTATTATTAAAATTCTCTTTGAAAACATTTAGTAAGTTTAAATAAAATTGTTCTTGCAGATGTTTTGATACATTTAAAATTAATTTTGTGGATTATTTTTCAAATAAGCATTTGTGTTTACAGAACAGATGGTAAAGGACCTGTTAAATATACAATTTCAAGAGATATATCTACTGGGACTGATTCTGTAATAACAAAATCCCCTTCATCTTGCATGGGAAAACCCATAAAAAATCCCTTCTGGCTGTACATTATGACCACATCAGAAAACCAAAATAATATGTCTCTATACAAATCCTTCTAAAGAAAACAGATAAGAGCACTGTGTTCCTCTAAGCCCTTGGGCTGGTTGATTTTCTCAAGCTAAGGGAAATGGGAAAGTATCACAGGAAAGAAAGGGTTATATCATTTTTGTGGCACAGACCAAGTAAGAGCCCCCAGTCAGAGATTGTAAATGAGTTAGGTCCTATTAATATAAATATTCATCTCACTTTGCAAAATTCAGACTTGAATTCCCATAACTGCACTGACCCCTCCATTTCTTCCTGCATTTCATGAAGAAATCTACTTGATACTTATGAATCCTTTAACATTGAAACTAAAATCTTATATTGGAACATTATTAAAATTGACTAGCAAATACAACTAAAATAAAATATCACATCAACCTGGCCAATCTGCTCCATCCTATAGAAAATCTTAGTTTTAACATGCACAAATAATTAAATGTGTTTCTCTTGATTGTTGACTTGCTATGGGTTTTATTTTGCTAATATTTGCATTTTGATATAACTTCAAAATTAGAGAAAAGTTATGAGTAATAAACTACAGTATAATCTCTATAGAGTCCCCAATAGTTTACATTCTTATTTTTTCACATGCCATTTAGTTGAAAATAAGTAGAGTATCTAAGTCCTCACTTCTAATAAAGTCAGTGCTTATTCCTTGAACCATCTTTTCAATGGAAATATATTTACTGCCTAGGTTTTATATAATTCCTGCAGATTTAGCAACCCCCAAATCATGGTCATGCAAGATCTCTCCACTCAGTTATTCATCTATAATTGTACTTGACATCTGATCTCCTTCATTTAGGTAAACCAACACCTCACACTCATTCCAAAGCAATCCAAGTCCTATCTGCATACTCTGCCTTGATTAATAGCATCAGTGATTAAAATAGTTGACCCAAGTTATAACCAACAATTGAATAATCATCAACATATCTGTCTTTCCTATTCCATCTCTGAGATTCTAAATACCTTTTTCTTAGGTTGGCATTTTTCTCACCATACTTTCACTACCTTAGACAAAGCTCTCTCCTTATCTCACTTGCATTTGAAATAGTCCCTTAAATATTTCCCTTACATCTCCTTCACCCAAGGTTCATTCTCAATAATGCTATCATGGCAATTTATCAAAACCATAAGTAAATATAATGCCATTATGTCCTCCTCAGTTTTTAAGATTTTAATAACCACCTATTGCCTAAAAGATTGAGTCCAATGTTCTTAGACTGGTACTTGAGCTCTTTCAAAAGCTAACTTTTGTCCACTCTTTAATTCTTTTACCGTACCCTATTGATGACTTCCTAGTGTTTCTCTTTGGTTGTTGACATAAAGTTCTTTTTTATACGTTCAATGTTCCACTAAGATGTGGGCTGTTCAGTGGCACTCAGTTCTGAAGCTCTGCTTGCTCTTTTCCAGTAAGAATTACTCAGGAACTATTGTACAAACACAAATGCCATTATTGTGCCCTTACTGCATTCCAGGAACAAGATGTAGTATCTTAGTTCATCTCCACCCAAACTCTCAGGTTCTACTACAGCTCCACAGTACAGGTAGGAGAGTGAGGATAATTCACTTTCCTGATCTCACACACACAGTAAGGCCATCCTCAGACGTCAGTCCTGGATGTAGTATCCAGAGCTTGGTCTCTAAAGCTCTTCACCATTTTAAAATGAGTAATGAAATTTAGTCTTTATTATACTTGAAATGAAGACTTTTTTTTCTTTTCAAATGCCAATGTCCTTGAAATTTCTCTGTGTTCATGAAACAAAGGTCTGTATTTCACAGAATCACACTCAGGTTTCTAAACATTCTTCCTAAACGCTTTATCATCCCTCCCACTCTTCGCTTGTCCTCATCTACCCAGTCAGGCCAGAACTCTTATAGAGCCCAGGATTATTTCAAATGTCAATAGTTGCTGTTCAGAACTGGGTTTTAAATGACCCATCTTGACCTATAAATTATTCAACTCAATGTTTCCATTATTCTTGCAAATAAGGAACTGAATGGCTCTTCAAAATATTCATCTCCTCTTGGCCACACCAGGGAATAGTTCTTTCCTCAAAAAAAAAAAAAAAATCAAGAGGGAAATCTGCAAAGGATGTAAAGATGTTATTAGAACTGATTTCAACATCATAATTTGCACATATAGATACTGAGTGCCACTTTCACTTGGTAAATCTAGGCTGACACCATGCTTCCTGGCAAGGGACATGATGATGAAATGAACAAAGTGGGTAATGCCACCTCAGCCAGGCTCAGACTTTCCCAATAGAAATTCACCCAGGGAAGAGACAGGGTCTTAGATAAGGACTGCCTAATTCTTTCTTTATCACACTGACTTCTGTTATACCTACAACTAAGGAAATTATACTTAAACATGATTTATAATTTTATAAATTAACTAAATGTTCATTTCAATATTACAAAGTGCTCTTAGTGTAAGGTCTGGGATCCTCCATGTCCGTCTTTATTGATCAGATGTCCATTTATGGAATTAAAACAACGTTAATACTTCTTTCTCTGAATGATGCAATTAAAGGGTAATTACATTTTGTTGTATTTTTTTGTTTTCTGCAGTTAGCATGTATTATTTTCATTCAAAAATAGATTATAAAAAGAAAAGGAACACTCCTTTAAGGTACTTCTTTAATAAGATCTTGTATTTATTTTCTATTGCTATAACAAATGACCACTGGCTTAGGACTATAAAAGAAAAACTATATAAATATTTAATATATAAAAAAACTATATAATAAAAAATATTTCAGTCTGGAGGTCAGGAACCTTAAAAGAATTGGCAGGAACACATAGTTTCTGGAATTTCTAAAGGAAAAGTTATTCCCATGCCTATTTCAGCTTCTAGATGCTTTCTAGGCTTACAGTCCCTTCCTCCATCTTCAAAATCAGTGTTGTTAATGCCATTCTTTTTCTCTCTCCAAAATCTGTTTCCATCATTGCATCTTTTTGATTCTCTTCTCTTTTGCAGTTACAACAACATATCATGATCTTTGCCATCACAATGGGTTCACCTGGATAATCTGGGCTATTATTTCCATTTCAATGCACTTAATTTAATCACACCTGCAGTCTCTTTTGCCATGTAAGGTATCATATTCAGGAGTTTCAGGGAGCAGGCCATATTTTCTGGCAGACCATTTATTCATTCTACCACACAAGGCACTCATTAAACATTTCTGTTTTTTCCAAATAATCTCTACCTCTCCATCTACTACTACCCACTACCTGACATACACGTGTGTGTACAGACACACACACACACACACACATACAAACACACAGAGTATCATTTTTTATGTCTGTATAGGTATGCAGTCTGCTTAATAAAATACACACTATTATTGACCCATTCCCTTCTGATTTTAAACTAAACACTATTACTTTTTCCCCCTTCTTCTCTGTCTTTCTTCTTTCATTCAATGATCAAATATGAATTGAACATCTACACAGCCTCAGGCACTGTCTATATGTTCTAAAAATAGAGCAGGAACAAGAGAGAAGAGCTCTGCCTCAGGGAATGTTATAATGGTAGAAAGAATGAAATAAGCCTCTGGACAATCATATAAGCAAAAGTGGTAGGTTCTTCCCTAAATGCTTGGAGAAAACCAGACAGGAAGTAATGACAGAATAATGGAGAAATGGATGTTAGATCATCTGTACATTCTCTTTGAAAGGTGAAACTGAGGGGGAGACCGAAAATAGAGGGACAAGTGGAGTAAAACCAAAGCAGACTGAAGTCCATGGATAAAGATTGTTCTAATCGTGTCCCACAATATATACAATAGAATCACAAACCCTCCTTGTCCAATAGCATCAGCAATGATTGGAAGAAGCAGAAAAATAATAGAAACAATAGAAGAACTGCTCTCAGTTCCTTCCTCCTGAAGATTAGGAAGTTGACCAAGAATCAAATATTACATATGTTTGACAAATGTGTATAACATTTCCTTTTTGTAGCTTTGGATGCACTATCCTTTGGGATATTTAAAGTCAAAGGCATTTGGCACTGATATACTGCCTTATTCAGGTTATACCTGTATGCATATGTGTATGTATGATAAATGTTGAGTTGGTAGAGTGTCTCATCCCAGGAATCATCAAATAAGCCAAATGAGCAAAAAATAATTACAAGTTTATTAAGGCTATATAAGTCCACATTATCATTACTCCTGAAATGAGCCTTCTGATATCCTTGTGCTGCTAATAAAAATGCAAGCACCGCCAAAGTTTATTGTTCTGTCTCGGACTTGCTGTCCACAAGCTATGTTCATCCTTTTGCAGCGTCTCAACACTGGAAAATTGTCTAACACTGCTGACCCCAATATGGTTTGGATTCTATTTAATATCCAAGAAACATTATAGATCATTCTTATTTGATCATAACACGGCATCTCAGCCCTGTTTTATAATGGTCATAAGTAAAAATAAATAACCAATTTTGCCTGAATGAAATAAAATCAATACTTCTTCTTTGCAATATGCTTCTCGGAAGAAAATTCACATATTTGTCTCATTTATGAAAAGGTCTGGTGGCAAATCATTCAGAGGTATAATTTTTTTTTCAAGTCAGCATGTATTGGGCTAAAATACACTATTCAGATTTTCCAAGAGCCCAACCAGCTCAAAGTGGCTCAACTTAATTTTTATAGATGATTACAATGGATATATGGCCTCATGTCCCGTAGAACAACACAATCTTATTTTTTGTGTGTGACCAAGCATAACATAAAAAGAGATTTATCTTTGTGCCCATAATGTCTATTAGGCATTATGGAGATGGCAATCAGTGAACTACATAGTCAGTATGACATTATCTCTGATACTGTTCTGACATCCACACTAAATGCAGTCACACACAACAAAATGGCCAGAAAGTCATTTGTGAATTTTCCCCTCTTTAAAACTCCCAACTTCATGGTGGTAGTTATCAGGAGAAACTATGAACCATTCTCTTACAGGTACCCAGCATTTTTTCTCACTTCTTTATGAATTGCTGATTAAGTCTTTAATATAAACAATATAAAAATAATTGAACACCTAACTTTGTTGATAGATGAAAAAGAAGAAAAATATTAAGTTTTTAGCAAGCAAAAATATATCTGTTTCAACCAATGACAGAAAACACAGAAATAAAGATAAATTAAATTTCAAGTATTTTAATGTTTTATATTTTTTCAAGCAACTAAAAACATTGGGGGAAGTTTATATATTAGGAGAATAAATAAACAAGGGCAAATATTTTTAATGTGTTATGAGATCACGGGCTAGGTTTTACCTATTATGACTCATGATTTCTCTCCTGTCAGGTTAGCATTTGCAAAGCAACAGAACCATATATTTCCTTCCCAATTCTATGTGTTGGAAACCATGCAGTCTGCTGTTCAGAAATGCCAGAAGTAAAAATTTCACTTACATAGCATCAAAGTAAAAAATAAATAAAATACAACATCCAAGACAATTTTGAAATGTAATTTTCTCAATGCAACTATGTTAAAGATCCCATAGCTCTTAGTCATATGCAGTGTTGCAAACCAATGTCACCTCAGTAAAATAAATTTAAAAAGAGCAACTTTTACATGTATAATTATAGCAAGACAAGAGGTCTGATTCTGAACTCTGAACTAAAGATTAAGTTCAGCATCTGTCCACCAAGAAAGAGACTGTTTCCTTGTTCTACTTTTGCTCTTAGGCCTGTGGTTATCAACATCACCTCCCTGTGGGGCTGTACTTCCCTCATCCTCGGATGTCCCACTCATCCATTTATGTGAGCCTTGGGGTAGAGTGGGTTAAAGACTCTCTCAGTTGTAACTTTAGAAAAAGAGAATATTGGATGAAAGTGCAGAGCATATTCCTCTCGGGTATGGTAAGGTTACTGAATTGGAAGTTAGAATCTTGGATTCTTTCTAAATCTACTCTCATGAATTAATGCGAACTCAGAATGATGCTGGCTAACTTACCTTAATTTTCATTTATATAATGGAAAGTGTTTGGACGGACTACTCACAAACGCCTATCAGAATACTTAGGAAATCTGATTGCAGTGTTCTTGACTAAGAAGCCATTGCCTTCTTTCTTTCACCATGTAACTCATTTCACAGAAACGAACTGGAGCTGCAAAACCCTTTATCACTTTCCAGCTTAGTGTGCGGAACTGACCTCCATTTTACACTGCCTAGGTCTGCATGGCCGACTGGTTTGACTATTTGCAAGTCAGCCTCCAAGCAATTCATCTTATCTTTGCAAGTTGGCTACAATTCAGCAGTTAAGACAGACAACTGGAGTCATCTGACCATGAACTGGCCACTCCCTGGCTCCATTTTGGCACAAAACAGGCCTTTTGTGCTTTGATGCAGCTAACCCCCATTCCTACAGTAGTTATCTAAGAAAACCAACATCCTTCAACTTATTTTAGAGAAGTTGACAGAGACCCACTGCCACTTTGAGGCTGCCCAGACACTTCTCCCACTACAGGCAAGATGATGATGGCACCTTCCAAGACATGAACCAGCCTGCGGAAGGAAACTGCAGGTTGGTCCACCCATATGAGGCTGATGCAAATCTCTACTAGAAAAGTCACAATAAAAGGGGAAATGCAAAGATGACAGGTTTGACGACTAAATGGGATCATAAAAAAATGATAGGAAAATGCATTTAAACCTTTAATATCTTATCAAATAGTAAATCACTGCTAGGGAGGGTACACTTGTCTTGAAGAAAGACTAGGGGTCATATTAACAACACTGACTCAAAGGTCAGAGTCAAGAAACAATTCATTGTTTATTCTAACGCCACAGTCCATATTGAGTGGAGTCATATAGTTTTAAACGCCTTTCGTAATAACTGCCTCTGCTGATTCTTTTCCTGACAGTAGTTTTCAGATTGCTGACCTACCCATTTGCTACTGGTCTGTAGACCATATTTTTAGAAACACTGTCAAAAATTACTGACTTTTTGCCAGTGAGATAATAACTTTTAGGTTGAATATTTCCTGAAAAAGGATATCCGATTCTGCAGAAATTGACTGTGCTTCCTTTCTGTGTCAGCTGAATGAAATGTACTCACTCCCTAGTACATGGTGCAGCCACCCAAAATATTGGCATCTTACTGTTTTCTACCTTTTTGTGGGCCACAATTTTACCTGCATTAACTCATTTGAACTGCACAGCAAACTTACGCTCAATAATACTGAAAACCCTCCCAGACGGTCAAGGGATGGCCCTGGAATCCTGACTCCTAGCCTGGTGCATCCTTTCTGTCATATAGAAGCACAAACAATTCATTCCGCTGCTTTGGGGCATCTGATTCAGTGTTAGCAATTACAGCCACAGCCGTCAGGAATAGAAGGAAACCGAACAGAGAGGACACTTGGAGGAAAGAGCTCTAAATAACAGGGATAACTAAGAGGAGTAGAATGAGATGGTACAAATAGAGTTTTCGTCGTCAGGCCTGAGTTCTGATGACATCTTTGACCCTACCACCAATACGCGCATCAGACTTTTATTTGGTTTTCATTCTTTACATAGCATCCGGCTTTGCAAAATTATGGAAGGTCCTTCTTTTCCTCTGAATTACTTTCCTCTAAAATGGTAAGAGGAACACTGTGACACTTAATTGTTCTGCTGGTAAGAAGTCAACATATTCATGGAATTAGATCTCAGTATTTAATCAAATCCAGTTATGACAATAAATTTTAAAAATCATCTTTCTCTATAACAGGTATGAGCAGGCATCAATGGAACAGTAATGGGGTTCACACCCCACTTCTGAAAGAAGCTACTTATAACTGAGATATGAATACAGCCTCTGTTAGACTACTGTAAGGCATGCCGTAGGACCTGGTTACAGCTAGAGATATGTTGCCTGACTCCCCAGTATTACTCATTTCAAAGATATAAAATGGCAGCCAAATAGAGCTGACCAAAATAAATTGCTGTACACATTTGGTGAAACTCACATTTTAAAAAAAGGGCAAAAAAAATATTCATTTTTATCAAGTGACAACAAACTCAGGTCTGAATGGAAGCCTGTCAATCCTTACTTCTGTAAGAATAAAAATAATTTAAAATATGACCAAGATTTTCACTGAGCATACTGAACTAGAAAGCAGACTTTGATGATGGGAGCATCCTATTTTACTCACATGACTGCTCTGTCGTTTTTGAGAGATGGATCTGTGTTTTTCATTTCTAGGTATCAGATATAAAACAAAGAGGTGTGCATTGCCCCAATAGATGTTCAGAATGATATGGGTCACACAAGGTCGTTCTTCCAAATCCTTCAACCCTCTGGAGAATTCACTATGCTTCATGCATCATTTGTTTCCCTGGTGTAGCTAGATTTTTTTGTCAAGAATCTCAACACTGTTATCATGATATGATGAATTGTTGCTACAAGAATACTTTTTTCCCCTTAACTCACATATAGCTTTTTCTAAGGCTGTGACTATATAACACACAAAGGGCTCACTGAGAGACTCAACTATGTCTGTCAACAATGGCTTTTTTAATTCATGAGTCAAATATTTTGAGTGAATGCTTTGGAAATTAATTTAACTACTTTTCTTTTTTTTTTTTGTATTGTAAAAATATAGTCTTATTTTAACAAGGATTTACTACCTGCAAGTCCTGGAAAGATTTATCAAATGATCAAATGATGGGGACTTTACATTGTCTATGATTATTTCTAAAGCGTTAAGAGAGTTTGTTTGATGGAATTAAGCAAAAAAAAAAAAATTTGTTATGTTTTGCTATCTAGAATCTAGTGACCTTAGGAAATATATAAGCAATTTCTTTTTAAATGTATTTAAATTTCAATAGATGCATACTTAAATGGTAGTAACATGTACTCACAATTTCCATTTTGTTTCCATGAAAAAACAACTCCTTCATCCATCTATCATTTATTCTACTCCCATCTTTTTTTCTATACTAGGAGAACAAGATCAAAATTTAAGCTCTATATCAATGTTGTGTTCTGGTGATCAAAAGAGCAAAGACACCTGACAGCTATACATCCATGCTCTTCTGAAATTACTTCCCAGTTTCCACTCTGGTCTCCAGTGTGTTTCAGTATCAATTTTACAGGGACCCACACTAAGCTTCACCTGCCTTCTTGAAGTCAGTCACTTGTATTATTAAACGCGTTCCTCCCTGACTGGTAACATGTTCGCAAAGTATGGCCTGGACATTAAAGATTACAAAAGGGTAGCTGACTGGTGTTTCTAGAGTTTTGGCTCTATCTCCTCTGGTTGTGGAGATAAAACCAAACATCCCTGAATTTTCCAGTCTTCAAAAG
The DNA here is from genome assembly GCA_019455555.1 of Galemys pyrenaicus. NCBI lineage: Eukaryota > Metazoa > Chordata > Mammalia > Eulipotyphla > Talpidae > Galemys > Galemys pyrenaicus. The sequence continues at coordinate 1,778,135 of JAGFMF010011464.1, forward strand.
TTCCTTCTCCCTTTAAACTCTAGTTACTACCATGCAGTCCCTGATTCAGTACTGTTCAGTACTGATTCATTGCAGGTAGTTCTACCCCAAGACTAAAAAGTAGGAGTCCTAACACATAGACAAAACATCTTGATGGTCACCTGGTTCTGGTCACTCTCACTGGCCTTCCTTATTGGCCCACATTAGCCCATTGACTCCACGTCACTTAAAGTCTCCATTTAACAAATCACTCCAGGCTCACACACCCCTTCCCTTTTTTCTATCCAGTACAGCGCACCAGGTGGAAAATTGGCCAAACTTTCTGAATACTTAGGGATGGGACAAGTGAACCAACACTCATTGCATATCCGTGGCTATCGTTCCCAGAGGTCACTGGGTGTGGCTCTGTCTGCCAAAGTCTTTCTTCTGGCCTTTTCCTCCACTCACCTATCTCCCACTTTTATATTTTATGAATGTCTTCTTGTTGGTGGTACAAGAGCCATGGATAGGGTGATGTTATCTTTGACAGACAGAGGTAGTATGCTGATGACTGCTCATGCTACTCGGAATGCAGCTACCTACAGCTCTTTCAGACCCAACAAGGAGGACAATACCCCTTTCCCTACCTTGTTTTATTCAGCCTGCCTCAAAGGTCATCCTATAATTGACCCTACTGAGGTGACACTGCTTCACTGATGACAGCTATTTCTATAATAACAAAATGCATATTAGTTTCTCACTTTCTAGATCATCTTCAGCCCAGAGAAACAACATGAAACCGAAAGACCAAAATCAAATTCTATAAATAAAACCAAAGTGAATACAGAAACACACCTAAAGGAAGAATTGGAGTAACATAACAGCTCATCCCTGAGACATTCCTTTGTTCAAAACTTGTTTCCAGAAATATACCATTCTGCATTCATAATCTTCAAGGTTTTACGTGTTCAGCCCATCTTGTGACCTGACTCTTCAATTTACTCCTCATGTTACTAGAATAGATTTACCATAATGATATAATTATTTAATACACAGTGGTTCATCTGCCCAAGAATATCCCAACAAGTACAGTATATAACTATATATATTTTCAGGATTTTTACACAAAGGACCTGCTATATGATGTTAGTGAATTCTTTCATGAGTCACTCAGAAATATCAAATAATTTAACAAGTATCAATGCATCATTAATCATTGGCACTTCAGCCTGTCAGACACGAAGATGCTTCTCTGTGTTCTTCATAAGGAGGGTGGGCATGGAGAACACAAATATCAATAACAGTAAAAATAAAGCTCAGTGGAAACTGCATAAAGAAAATATGAACACATTTAGGGAGTGAATAAGGCTTAACACCAGAGCTGATAGGTTGACTGCATGTTAAGAATGAGCAGGATTTGAATTGGCAGAGCTAAGGGATAAAGCCAACAGTAGGGGTAAGTAGGAGGGAGAGAGGGAAATTTTTTATATGCAGAGAACAAAGCAAGCAAACATCTATGAAATGCTGAGGATCAAGATTCTGGTGCCTGGGTGGTGATAGACAAAGCACCTTTAGGCTGTTACAAATATGGGAAAACAATCCCTGTCTCTTCTTATTATGGATGTAGACCAATTCTCAGGAGAGGCCTTTTCCAGAACAGGGAGCACCAAATGCTCTCATTGTCAAAAATGTAGTTTTTCAAGTGGCTGTAGCCAGCATTCGAGAAACAAATGCTGTGTTCCCTCCAAACAAAAGATGTGCCTGTATCATAATGCCTGGAATTGCCACTCTGAAAATAATGAGATATTTGACAAAACATGTGCCTACAATGTAATAAAAAGCGAGACCAGCAGTCCCGCCAGTGTTAGCTGAGCCTCTCCAGCTCTGGTTAGACCACACATCTGACGTCCTCATTAGTTTTCACAGGGGTGGGAAGTAGCACAGACAGATGTCCTGGGCCATGTGACCAGGCAAAGACGAATAGCCAGGATGCAGCTGTGTAGACAGCTGTCTAAACAGATTAAAAAAGAGATCTATCCATTCCCCTCGGTACCTTGAAAGTCTCTGGGATTATCACAATTTATATACCAGCCCAAATATGTCTCCTGCATAATAATACAATTTAGCACTTTCGTGGCACTACAATTTTTCAGAGCTCGCTGCGAATATAGGTTCAACTTTAGAGTCTTGGAGGAAGACAAGTAGGAATTTCTAGCTATGCAGATGTACAAATGAATTGGCGCATGGCCCCATTTAATTAATTAAATCTCTAAACAACATTCCAATATCGCATATGATCAGTTGAGAAGACAGAACCAGACACCTAGAAACCAATTATTCATCATAAGTCACACATCTAGGGATGAACTAGCTTCAAAGTTGGGGTACAATTTATCTATGGCCTCACAAACACAAAGCTAAATATCAATCCAAGATACACACAGAAATGGCACAGTTCAGTTATCTCCCAACGGGAGAATGGGCAAACTGTTAGATACCATGCAACAGAATTCTAGTCAGCAATGAAAGGAAACAATTACCATTTCCATCAGATTTTAGAAGAGATCACAAAGACCAAGGCAAGAAAGGGCACTTACTATGGGCTGCAATCAGGTAGGTCTCTGTGGCCAGTTCAGATCCAACCCACATCTGGATGGGAGCACAGATACTGCAGCAATGACTGAAGCCCGTGCTCTGTCATGTCCTTTGGAAAAGTTTTTGTCGCCAATTTGAATGCAGTAAATGTAGTCTTTTCCACACAGTTTTTATTTTCTGACCTGTGGTAAGACATTTTTTTTTAGAATTATGTATCCAATAACATATTTCACCTCATATGAATAATTTACAAATTATTTAGATGAGATTCTCTATATCTAGTATGAGCAATGAAAATTGGGTTTCATCTCCTCTAAATACCAAAAAAAAAGAGCCTCAGTGTAGAAGATTCTCATTCAAAGCAATTGAAATAAAAGAGAAACAAAGGAATTGAACTTTGCAAATGAAACAAGAGCAAAACCTTCAGTTATGTAACAGATACTCTTAAAAGTGACAATTTACAAAAGTGAAGTAACAAAGTAACCTGACCTTGAAAATGAAATAATGACAAAACCTTTTGAGTAAAATATTTAACATGAAACAAAAAAAAATATTTTTAATTAGTGAGCTCAGCAAGTATAAAAGATTATTAATGTGATTGTAGGAATCACAGATAACACAGCCACACTTTTTAATTATAAGTATTATGAAGTGTTAGAATAACCATTACTTCAAAAATTAAGAAATTCTGAACTCATTCTAGTGTTGCCTCTAACTAGTCTTTGATCCTATAAGTTATTTTTATTAATTTTATTAAAAAAATTGTTAGCAGCTAAGGAAGTTATTTCCTTAGATATACTGACTATTTAATAACTGTGCTACTTCCTTATTTAAAAAATCCATTTATTGATAAACAAAAGGTTTTTTTTTTTAGTTGAAGTGCTTTATAAGATTCCTATAGCAAAACTATTAATGCTATTAAAAATAATGCCCTATATTAATATTGCCTTTCAAAATGCCTCTTTAACCATGATCTTCTTTAACCTCGACCATAACCCTGAACAATATGAGGAGGAATTTATAGATAATATAATCAAAACTCAGCATTGGGAAGAGATTTATCAAAGGCCGCACAGCAATGTAGATAAAAGGCAGAAATAATATTTAAGTTCTATTAAGTGAAGTCTAAGGGCTTTAATTCCAATTCTGCTTCATAATGGTACTATTGTAAGTGTAATAGTGACTGACATTCACCTCGTATGACGAAATGGTGTCAATGGCTAAGAAGACGCTTAAATACATCATAGGAATGATGTCATGTGTCATTTGAACATTTGAGAATCCTGGAGGTTCAGGAATGCAACCATCATCAGTTAAAGTCGATAATTAGATGGGGCAGTGTTTATATGGGGGGCTGCTATGCTACATAGGCAGGAATGAGAACGGATTATGAGTTTTGGATGATTGAAAATTCATGTGGACACTGTCACTATGCTTAAGAACTACTGAGCTGTGATAAGCCATGCCTCCAGGAGGAATTGGGCTAGCAATATGGAAAGACAGAGCTGTGTTAGAGTAATGATCTCTGCATGTGTGCCGGGATGCAGAGTGACTGGCTATTTGAATCAAAAACTCCAGATAGTAAGATTGTCTTAATTCCTGGGTGCAGAGACAAGGAGGGTGTAACTGCCAGATCAGGAAGAAATGTAGCACTCAGAGCAGCCGTGTGAAGTTGGTGAAGTCCACCTGAATAGAAAAGGAGGTGAGTCCTTTGAAATATCAGGAGCAACATGTAGGTCCTGGAATAAACCAGCTCACATGAGTCTGAGCCTATGCTTCATCATATTTTCAGTGACCTTCCAATGTGAAGCCAATGCAGAATCTCTATAGTATCTATAGATGTCTCTAAGACAAATGAGGCCAAGCACACACTTATAACCCATTCTGAGTTTTTCACTTCACTATATCCATTTCTGTATATTTCTTATTCTTGTACAGTTTTTCAACAGAAGCACTGACATTTTTTTATCAATATTTTCTCCTAGAACATGAAATCATTTCAATAGAAGTATGCAAGAGACTACACGATGGCTCCTGGTGAAATCCTCAAAGTCATCCTTTATCTCTTGAACCTGTCAGTTAATTAAGGATCTTGAAATGGGGAGATTATACTGGTTTATCCGGGTGGCCATATATGCAGCCACAAGAGATGAAGACGACTTGACACTGATGAAGAAGGCAACAGAACCATGGAAGCAAAATGCTACACAGCCCCTTCTGACTATGGAGAAGAGGGCCATGTGCCAAGTAGTATCCAGATCGCAGCTCTAAAAGTTGAAAAAGGCAAAGAAACCAAACCTTCCCAAGAGCCTCCAAATAAAGCATAGCAATGTTGATGCACTGATTTTAGACTAGGGTAAATAATTTTGGCATTCTGATCTCTAAAACTAGAAGAGAATAAGCGTGTGCTGTTTTCAATCACCAAATCTATGGACATTGGTTAAAGAAGCAGCATGAAAATTATGCACAGTCTAAATCATGAGGAAATTAATGGTAAGATCAAAATATTACAGGTAACATCAGAAATGAAACAGGAACAGTCTGGATGGTTGAATCTCTGTGAGTCACCCACATCACTCTCAACCACATTTAGGCTCAGTTCACTTTTTGTTCGTAACAGTCACATAGTTATTAATTACTCTTCTGTTCTGTGTACTTATAATCTGCATGTTTTTCAAGTGTCATCACTCCGTGTCTCTTCCCCCAAGAATAACCTACAAGAATTAGACCTCTATCCTTGAGATCAGATATTGTACTTTACTTCAAACTGCTGCATATAGGGATGTTTAATAAATGCTTGTTAAGCTACACAATGATTTATTAACTGCTCTGAATAAGTGTTGGACCAAACTAACAATGGCAATGGTTAAAATAAATGAATTAGTCCTTTATTTGCTGCAAAGAATAGGCCTTATTTAACTAGCTTAGGGGCAAAAAAAAGAAGTAGGCATATAGCCTCTCACAGCTTTAAATTTTATGATGTGGGATTAGAACTTTTCGAGAGTGGTCTCCAGTGGGCAATTTTTAGGAGAAGTTAATTATAAAGAAAAAATGCTAGAATCAGAGTAGAATAACAGTGGCCATGAGACGTCCTTCAGTCACAGTTCTTCTAGCCAAACCCTTATGTCTAGAAAGTAAATTATGTGGGAACAGTAATCTAAATCCATGCAAACTTAGAAAAAAATGGACATGAAGACTATAATAACAATCTCTCTAAAGAGAAAAAATTGTTTTACAATAAGAGCAAAATACCATAATAAAATGTGACAAAAAACAACTTGGACAATCAATAAGTAAAGCAAATCACTTTCTATACAATTTTGGTCTCTTACGACTATACAACCATTTGCCAGCATATAAAAATTGAGCCATTAGTTTGATTCCAAGTTTATACTTTATCACTGTTTGTTCAGTTTAGTGCTTCTCAATGAGTCCTGCTTTGATGAACTTTATCTAACATGTAAATTACTTCTAATCTTATACAATTAAGCACATCTGTAAATAAAGGAACCCTTTCAATGTTTTGCAGGTTGTTTAGCCTAAAGTAAACTTGTCAGCCTTAAGGATTTAAGAACTATTCTCACTGAGAAAATCTGTGAAACATGGTGTCTATTTCAATTGAGGTAAATTTCCTTTATAATAGAACTCACATCTCAGAGCAAGGAAGAGAGGATTTCAGGCATGTTCAAATGAAGTCATCCTTTTGCAGAAAGCATGTTTTTATGCTGCTTTAAAGACCTGTTTTCTTGGGCCTCCCTTGTGGCACAAGTTGAGCGACATGTGGAGCTTCCACAGCCACTGCAGCGCGAGTTCAATCCCTGGCCAGCAAGGGGCCCCACATGGTGCAGCAGACCTCTCCTGTCTCACCCTCTCCTCCCCTCAGCAGTGTATTTCAGTGGATCTGCCTGTTCTGCTCCCAACTTTGTCTCTGGTGAATCCTTTTACCTTCTGCCTCTGCACTGTACACCAGTTCTTGCATGCATAAGTAAATAAAATCTTTTAAAAAAAGATCTGCTTTCTTGCCTGCTGAATGTCAATCCAAGCCTGGGGAATAATGGAGAAGAAACTCAAAAATTCATGAGATTTGAGAAATCAATCACTGGTCTCCTCTTACCTTACTTTATTACTCCTTTCTTTGTATTGCTTTCTTATTTTTTCCTTCCTGAATATTTTGTCTGGTATTTTCAGTTTTTAGTTCCATTTGATAAACAACTCAAGTGCGGACTCAACTGTTTGCTTCTCCTCCTTCACTTCTTGTCATAGCATCTGTTTACTCCCAGTTCATGCACTATATGCCTTTCACAATTCATTTTCATTCTTTAAACATATCAAGAGAGCCCACTTTTATAAACTATTAATCAGATTTCAGAAAACATATTTTGATTTAGTTATTATGTCCTTGATATTTACGCCCATATTAACTGAAGTTATCTCAGACTCTCAGAATTTACAACTTGTCTTTATCTGGGTAATTGCTTGACCATTTGGGATTTCCCACATACATGGGAATTTTCAACCCTTCTGACCCTTATAAAGATAAGGCCATCTGACAGCAAGGGAAGTTTGTTACAGTTCATCAAGTGGGGGAGAATTTTATGATAATGGTCTCTCCTTTAGGTTCTTATTTTGTTAACTGAGGGGGCATCTGTGTCACCTCATCCATATTAATCTGAAATGATATCACTGAGACATAGTTGGTTGTACCTGGTCTTTTGGGTATGACATTGGTTGTTGCAGAAATCAATAATCATTTTTATTTCTCCTGACTTAGTAATTGGCTCTTGATTTCTAGTTTCATGCTGTTATGTTCAGAAAAGACACTTGATATTATTTCAATCTTTTGTTAAGATTTACTCTGTGACCTAACATATGGTCTATCCTAGGAAATGTTTCTTGTGCTCTTGAAAAGACTTTGTAGTCTGCTGTCATCAAACAGAATGTTCTATACACATTTTTTTTGTCCATACATTTTTTTGGTCGTTAATGTTGTTCGACTTCACTGTTACCTTATTGATTCTCTGTCTGGATAGTTTATACATTGCTGAGAGTGGAGTATTAAAGTCTCCAACTATTATTCTATTGCTAGTTATTACTTCTCTTAGTGCTACTAGTTTTTACTTTATATGTTTGAATGCTCTACAGTTTGTTTCATTAATATTTACTGTTGTTATATTTTCTTGATGTAATTATCCCTTTATTATTACATAATGACTTTCTTTTTACCCTTTTTATTTTAAAGTATAGTTTGTCTGATAAATGTCTCAACCTCTGCCTTTTTATTCCTTTGGTTACCATTTGTTTGATGTATCTTTTTATATCCCTTTATTCTCAGTTTTATATTTTAAGTATAAAATGAGTCTGTGTAAGCAAATATTATCAGTTCTACTTTTTTTAAATCTGTTCAGTGATCCCATGTTATTTAACAGAAGAATTAAATTCATTTATGTTAAATTAATTACTCATAGGTAAGGACTTACTACTGCCATTTGGTTAATTGTTTTCTGACTGATTTTCAGGTCACACAGCCATTATCTGTCTACAAAAGGTCAATTTTTGGATTACCAGTTAGAAACAGTCTGCTTCGGGCCTCCCTGGTGGCACAGTGGGTTAAGCAACGCACTGTGAAGCAAACCACAGCCCCTGCAGCACGAGTTCAATCCCTGCCGCTGGCTAGGGAGGGGACCCACATGGCACAGCAGACCTCTCCTGCCTCGCCAGCTGCTCCCCTCAGCAGTGTATTTTGGTCGATCTGCCTGTTCTGCTCCCCGCTCTGTCTGTGGTGAATCCCCTCACCCCCCCCCAAACCTCTGGCCTATACCCCAGTGCTTGTATGCATAAAGAAATAAATCTTAAAAAAAAAAAAAGAAACAGTCTGCTTCAAGACTTGTTTTATTAGGAAACCAAAGAGGTCTTGTGTGGAATCCAAATCTATTTTACCAAGTGATAGCTATTTTTACTTCTTTATATTGCTAATTCTAGTAGGTGAATTGCAAAGGAAAAAAAAAATCACAATCCATCCATATGATTGGTAGTACCATCTAGCTATGCAATCTTACCTTAATTAGACATTTAACCAATTCTATCCCCTCTGTAAAAAAAAATTGTGATTTTATTATTTCATCAGCTTTCTAAGGAATTTTGCCAATAAAGGTGCCTTTGATTTCTGAATTACTGTTTTGATAAAGAGGGTGGAGTTAAAAAGCACTGTGATTAAATGTTGTAAGTGGGGGTGGAAAAGAGGCAGCTCAAGGCTGAAGGGATGAGAAAGTAGACAACTAGACAGAAGAGATAACAGATGTACATTCAACATAGACTACACTGAGAGACATGATATATAAAATGTTCTTCAATTTCTTCTATCAACTACTCAATATATCTCTTTTTCACAAATGTTTCTAGTGGGAGTAGATTCCAGAAGTGGATGTGAAGAACTGCTGAGTCTAGCAAATTGCTGGATGTCATTAGATTGTTGGACTAGTCTGTCAGTTATAAATATTTTCTATCTTGACAATCTATGAACATTATACCCTACTTCCTTCATATCTTACTATATTTATACCAGTTACAGAATCATACTAAACAATTAAATTGCTTAGCAAGATAAATTAGTAACACTTTAGTTTTCAAAGTCATTTATATTGCACAAACATTGGTTTAAAACACTGTTTAGGAATATATGCACAACTCTACAAACAACTGTTATTAAACCAGATCCACTACTAAAACCCGGGAATCCTCCACCATAGTCCATCAGTTCTCCCTTCCTCTCTCTCCCTCTCTTACTCTGTTAGCTTCTATTCTACCATAAGATTTCAAGGGTTGGTTTGGGCTTGCTAATTTTCTGTTCCTTTGTTTCTTTTCTTCATATACCACATGAGAGAAATGATCTTGTATTTGTGCTTCTCCTTATTACAAAAGTTTTTTAAAATATGTTTAATTTGCTCAGACAATATTATATAGTTCACGCATATGAAAGTATAAAAATAAGTATAATATCTCTATAATTTAAGCAAAAATTAAAATTTTATCCTTAAACCCCCAATTATTTCATTTCTGTTCCAGAAATTGAGGAACTCAGATATAGCAGATACCACACGTATATGCAGTAAGATGATCCTTGACCAAGACCTGACTAATTTTCTCTATTAGTCCCTTCAAAGCCATTTCTTTTAAAATGTATGGTCATTGACAGAGTTTCTCTAAATTCCTGCAATTATTTTGTCTAAAAGACAAAGTATTAAATATTTCCTTCTGGTTGAACAAGCCTTTAAACCATCTAAGTGCACAATTTTCCAATTACCTTTTCAGAAATGATGTGCAGGAATAATCCAACTAGAAGGTGAAACCTTAGTTCTTTCACTGATGTGAAATTGATTGCTTCCTTTGTTCCCAGTGAGATTTTTCCCAAAAAAAAGAAAAACAAGAAAGGCTAATCAAATTAAGACTTTAATTGAGCGCCTAGTGACTAGCGTGCCAATGGACACTATCTGCTAAAAGAAAATAAAGTAGAAGTGAAGATAAAGCAAACTTTCCTATGGCAATTAAATTAAAATACTTAAAGCAATTTGGTAACTATAGCTTGGTATTCTTAATTCCTGTTGCTGGACTTAACTTCCTTACCTTGAAATGCAGGGTTGAACTTTTAATACATTACAGTAAAATTGCCTAGATTCCCATTTCTTAGATTCTTTAGAAGAATGAGCAAAGTCATAAACTTTATGTCTATTTCTTAAATTTTCTGGATTTTTTAACCTAAATATTGCCAATAATAAATCAAAGTATTATAAATCTGGATAGCTGAATAGGTCCTGATGTTAACACAAGAGTGACTGACCAGTCATTGACAGTATAGTCTAAGTATGATTCAAATCCTTTCATTCTCTGGGCTTACTGAAAATCACTAGAGATACATGGTTAAAGTAAAATAACATGGTCATCTGTATAATCAAAAGGAAATAGTTAACTATTTGAAAAACAGAATTTGTTCACAACCGGTTAAATGATGGATAAAATAAAACAATATAGCCCTACTAAAACTAAATGCAGGATTTTGTTCCTAAGTAAAAGACAAGCCAGAAGACAGCACTAATTAGAATCTAGATAATGTGAAATTTTTATGAAGGATATATAGGAGTTTTGATACATAAGAAACTTCATATAATTTTGTGACTATTAAAATGTGAAGTTAGCTGAAGCAGTTTGCTAGAATTACAATAGTCAGAAGGACATTCCTAGAAGCAGACACACATCCAGGCTCCAACCAAATGGTATGGTCATTTCTGGTTACTACATTGAGGAGGATCTGAAATTATAAAGAATCCATCCAGAGATGAAGATAACGTTTACTACGTTAAAGGGAAGACTCAGTTAAACAATGGTGTTTTTTCCAAGCAATAGTAAATAAAGTAGTCAATATTTACTAAGTGTTCCTTTATGTATATGAACAACTCATTTAACCTACTAGCTATAGACACAACTCTAGAGCTTGATGCTCCTATTAACCTAGATTGTTCATGAGAGAAAATGGAAGGATAAAGTACCTTTCTCAGGGTACAAAGGATTACCCTCAAAGAGGTTAAATCTGTTTTGCTTGACTATAAAAAATAGAGCAAAGACTGCTGGTAGAAACTACAAGGAAGGTGATAGCATATTGAAGGAAATTAGCTTTAAGATTTGTGTTTGTCTAAAGCACAATGTGCTATCCCTATGAGCAGTGGAATGGCCCCTGAATAGGGATGTGACAGAGGGAATATCAGCATCTGCTACAGACTCAGGGGTTCTCTAATCCCTGTCCACATTCTAGTTTTCTGTGAGTCCTAGAAAATCACTGACATTTTGATACAGTATGAATCAATATATTGAATGTGGTTTCTGATTCAATACAATATATTTCCTTACACACCTCCCTAAATTTGATGGCAACAGAGGGGAAATGAATACCAATTTATAGTGAAAGAATGCTAAAAGGCTAAAGAGAGACCCAACCCCACTAATTTCTAACCTTTTTTTAATGCCACAAGAATATTATCCTTTTAAAAGAACATTTTGCACCCTAACTCCTGTCATTATATAGTTCCCTTGTCTGAACAAAAGAGAATGACCAACATCTACCATGGTGTCAACTTGAAGAGGTAGTTAACACGCTCTGGGCTTGCGGCCAGTTTGTTACCAAAGTACAGTAAAACTTTCAAAGGGAAGGAAAAAAAAAACTAAAACAGACTCTCTACATTAAACAGTTGGTATTTCTCTCAGTATTTTAGCTGCCCAGTCCTGTTACAGAATGTGATTTACTCTATTAATACTATTTTTAGCACTGGCTCTACAAGTCATATATTTTAATAAGGTGTTTTAATTTTATCTTAAAGAAATGCTTCCAGGAAAAATTAAATCCTTTCTTTCTGATCAATCATCTATAAGAAGTTAAATCAAAAACCGCCTCCCACCCACCTACCCGGATGACAATGTAGGGAAGATAGGATACTCAGGAAGCATATCACACTCTAAGTTTCTCTAAGTTTCAACTGAAGTAACTTTCTCAAGGCACCTAGTGAAAGTGAAATTGCATGGTGCTGGGCTAGAAGCCAAAACCCATGAGAAGAAGTCAAGGACAGGAGACTAGATACAGTAGCTGTCTGGGGATGTTCTTCTATGATCTGTCCAGGGTCCCCCTCCACCTGCTGTCCAGCAGAACAGAGTAGATGGGTCCCCCCAAGATACCTCTCCTCTTTTACACAAACTAGGTCAAGAATGTGACAGTAGTGTGAGGTGAACACAGAGCAATGGTGATGAACAAATAACACCCCCCCTCAATCTGCCACACAAGATCTTTTCTTTCCATTATTTTTTTTCCCCTCTCAGTTTTGAAATGCTATTTTCTTGGTCTTTGAGATAGCAGACTAATAAGGTCAACAGGAAAACAACAGGAAATATTTTTTTCTCTCTTTTTTGCACTAAGAAATCATCTCTTGCTTAGAAACATGGGGTAGTGTTAGATAACAGAGATTAATCAAATTATTTATTCCTGTGCTCGAAGCGGTCAGAGTATATGTAGTATTATCCAACATTACCCCAATACTCATAAGACTTTTCCAATAACTATATCCAGTATCAGTTTTAAATTTCAATTAGCTAAACATAAAAAGTCATTTCTTTAGATGGACTCATTTTGAGTGCTTTGTAGCCGTAATTACAATGATCATCCATTGAAAAACTCAGGTCTACATATTGTTCCATATCTTCTTTCTCTTGTTCCTATTTTTTTCTTTTAACTGTGTACCAAAAAACATTTTCTCATATGAGTGTACAGATTTGAATCATCTTTACTAATGCAACATAAATTCCCCTCAATGACAAAGCTATTATATACTCAGTAGTCCCCAATGATGGATATTTATTTTCCAAATCATTGCTGAAGTGCTGCTATGCAACCGTGACTAGCCTGTGTACCCAAGTCGTTTCACACATTTTGCTAAGTGTAGCTTTAGGTTGACTTCAGAGAAATTTCTGGGTCAATGGACTTTTGCATTTCTGATTCTTAAACTATATTTCTAAATTGCCAAGCAAAAATATCAAGATTGACTATTTTCTTAAAATTGCCCAAACCTCATTAAGAAACTTTTTACCCTTGCCATTCAGAAAGTGATATAAAAGGTTAGATAATTATATTGCAAAATTATCTAAATACAGGACATATATAATTATATAATTATTTAGTCTTGTCCTCAAAGAGCTCAGCCTATGAGTGGCAAAAAGGTATAAGTACATGATTCAATAAGGATGCTAGTGATCATTGAGAAGTGAAGAAGTAAAAACTAGGTGCCACTGTATGTTTTTAAGTGCATGTCTCTTATGAGTGAAAGTATCTTTCCTAGCTTAAAAACTATTAGTATTTAATTTTTCTGCAAACTCTGTTCTATGCCATTTTTATCTTTCTGTTTAGTAATTTATTAATAAAACTCTGAAGACTTTAGAGAACTAGCCATTTATATGACATGAGTTGCAAGCACTTTTGCTATTGCATTTTGTTTTGCTAGGATATAGAGTATATGCACATATATACTTCCCTACTATGTGTTGACACATATATCATTCAAATTAATTGTTCAGGTTTTATTTGTTGGATTATGGATTTTTGATTTGGTATTTCCCCCTACTCTTTATATTACTAGAAAAGTTTCCTCCACTATGTTTATTCCTTTAAAATGTCATTTTTTTAAAAGATTTATTCATTTATACATACAAGAGCTGGAATACAGGCCAGAGTCCAGGGTGGTGGGAGGATTCACCAGAGACAGAGTGGGAAGCAGAACAGGCGGACTGACTGAAATAAACTGCTGAGGGGAGCAGCGGGTGAAGCAGGAAGGTCTGCTACATCATGTGGGTTTCCTCCCTGGCCGGTGGCAGGGATCGAACTTGTGCTACAGAGGCTTTAGTTTGCTTCACAGTGTGTTGCTTAACCCACTGCACCACCAGGGAGGCCCTCAAATGTCATTGTTTTGATACTTAAATCATTAATCTGCCAAGAAGTTATTTTGGAATAAGACCTTGGGGACCATATTGTTTCAGTGTCAACTAATTTCTCTCAACATTATCATCTAATCTATTTTCTCTTCCTATATACTAAATTGCAGTAGATAATAAAACTTTTCAATGGAGTGGTCTATTCATATTCCTGGCATTAACTCTTTAAGATTGAGTGTGCTCAGTTGTGATAGAAAAGATAAAGGTTTTACAATGGAGCAAAAAATATAAGGAAAGAATAGAGCAAAGATAAGGCTCTGTGTGCATGTGAACATGTGCACATGGAGGCAAATATAATAAACTAAAATAAAACTCTAGGACCTGAATTGTAGAAAGCAAGTCTATTGCTAGAGATGACTGGGAACATAATATACTAGAATAAACACACTCTACTTTTTTCAAAGGCATCAATTGAATTATTTTTTAGTACAACAACAAGGTTTAATTTATACTTGAGAAAGATTATTTTAGTGACAATATAGATTGCATTTAAGAATAGATAAGTAGTCAGTGTAAGAAGCTGCATGAGGGCGGCAGACTAAATTATATGATGGGTATGGAGATGGGTGGACTAAAGAGATAGTTGAGGGGAAAACTGGTATTTGGAGATTGATAAAAAGATAAATTAAAAGGCATAATGAGTTCATTTTGGACTTGTTAAATTTGGAGTGTACCAAGTATGCATTCAATTGGGTTCATGAAGTGGAAGCATAAAGTAAAGCTTTACAGCAGAGGTATTGGTTGGGATTCAGCATAGGCATGTTCACTGATAGCATGAGACATGAGATCAACCACAGAGGGAGCACACTTCTGAGAGAACAGGAGCGAGCTGTGCCTAGAGCCCCAAGGTGTACAACAATGAAGAGAAATGATCATCACAGGAAAAAAAAGTTATCACAACTACACAATACTACCATGCAAAAGAAGACATTTCAAAGAAATATGATTAAAATCAAGATGGCAGAGAGGTCCAATAATAGAAGATTCTAAAATGTCTCTTGCATTTCACCATTAGTGTCTTCAATGAGAACATGTTACAGGTGGAATTCTAATCATGTGGTAACAGGAGACAGGGAAAATATGTGGTGGGCATAGAATGAGAGATTAGAGGGTGTGCAAGGGTTGAACCAGAAGTCAATATAGAAGGGGAGGTTGCAAATAAGAACCCCCACGCTGGGACAAAATGCACAGCTGGAAAGCCTGCCTCTGAGCAGGCGAAGCATACTTCTGTACTTTAGGTCATGTGAAAGTGTGACTATACTGAACAGAAACTTCAGGAAACTAACTCTTCAATGCCAACAGTTTTTTATATAATTAAAGACAAGTTCCTCTGCTAACAGGGAAAAGGGAGAGATGACTTGAGGGTTGAGATGATTGAAATATTTTTTAAATCATTTTCAAGGAGAATGTTTAGCAAAAGGAAAGATAAGGGTAAGACCAACCAAATATCCAGCTGATGCTTTAATGGAGTGGATGGTTCACCTATTTGGAGAAGAAAAAAAACAAACAGATATAAAATGAAGCACTCAGAGAATGTTAGACACGAAGAACATCTTAAGAAAAAATTAGTTAAAACTCTCAAGGTGTTTATGATCAATTTGGAGGAGACATGCACGCTCTCATGAAAAACTAATTTCCTCATCATGTGCCAAAGAATGTGGAAGATTATGGAAGGAATACTTATTGGTTGAGAAGTCAGATCTCATTTTACCTTGTACAGGTTACGTGTAATTGACAGAAGAGCAGAAAAGCATGAGGTTAGAAGGTATATCAGGAGCAAAGCTAGAGAATGAAATGTGATATACACACACATTTGTTTTTTCATACTGCCCCTTCCTTTACCTCTCCTGGATAGTGTGTGTGTGTGTATGTGTGTAATTTTTATTTGTGGATTGAGAAATTAAGAGAGAAGGTGAGAGAAGAGAATAATAGATTTTGGAAAGATTCATAGAAGAATGACAGGGTTTTGCATAATATATTTTTGGTCCAATGACATTAAAAATATGTACATACACATATATAAATGTGTGTACACAAATGTACACAGGTGTGTATACACATGTGTGTATACCTCTGTATATATGTATATATACACATTTATAATCACTGGAGCCAGAAAGATGTAATAATTTCCGTTAAGATTTATTTACATGTTATGTAACATGAAATATATTTGCTACTTATTCTTAGTAAATGGGTAGAGTATTCAAAGAAGTGTTCAATACTGTGATTATAAGTGTGAAAATTATAAACCAAGCTATGATATCATATATACATACACATGCAGTCAATAGAAAAAAAAAATAACTCCAGGCTACCTCATGTCAACTCTTTCATTGTGCCAGAGATACACATCACATGCATTTACAGGTACTGACTTTTTGCAGATATTCCTAAGAAACAGTGTCTTTGAGTCAGACCTGAAATAAAAATGAAGGATCTTTAGAGGATTACATGAGATTTGGGACATTGAGCACATCACTTAGGTTTGCATTTTTGTTTGGGTGATGCTGTGCCCATGGATCAACACTTCACTTCCTTCTATCCTCTTCAAAACCTCTTAAATATAAAAACAAACATTATCCCTGGTCTCTGAAGTTGAGTGCTGCTTTGCAACTCAGCTAGTTGCTAAAGTCTTATTTGCCTCCTTTAGCAGCACTGCACATAAAAACTGTATTATCTCAACAAGGATGCAAGTTAAACTGCTTCAGCAGACCCTTATCATGTGTATGCTTATACCTATACTTCAGGTTATTTTTTAAAAGCAGTCTTAATACCCCTATGTGAAAAATTTGTCAAGAAAAAAATTCTGTTGATATAAGTAGTTTGTACATGTCTTAGTATGGATTCTTCCAGAAATAAGCACAGATTCAAGAATTCGGATGAGGTGTTTTGTTTGAACAGTGAGGGAATGCCAGTATGGAGGAATTGAGAAGGGAGGGAGCAACATAGTGAAAACAAAGGAAATAATCTAAAGTAGGTTTTCTAGGAAACTATCATCATGGAAGACTGGAGAACAAATCACCAGGAGCTGGCTCTGGGAGTGAGTACGGCACACATATCTCAGTTATTCCACCCCAGGGCACAGACTGGAGATTCCCATAGCAAGGATGTATGCAAATAAAGAGATGCAGACAGTGGCAACTGGAAGTTGGTAGGAGGTACTTAGGATAGAAAATATGGGTGGAAGTTGATAGTACCTTCCCCCCAAAAATATGTTTTTGTGATATTATGTGTGTCATAAATAAAATTATAGATGTCAAACATCCCAGAATTCAAATGTATTTAATTTTTTTTGTAACTCTTCCTTTCTTTTCATAAATTGAATATATGCAGTGTTAGATGTTAAAATAGTTTAACAACACAAGAAATCTCAATGATATAATCATATGTTATAATATAGTCAGCATAGAGCTATTTCTTCAGTAAGAAGAATATACTTCAACAGCTTTCTTATCACAGTAAAATACCCCTTCTTTTGTGTTGAAGAACATCACATTTATGAACACGTACTATAGGTAAGATAATCTGTCATCATAGATATAAAAGGACTTGAAAACATAATTGCTGGCTTGTGGAATGTCTACCAAAGAAGAACATTATTTAAAAAAGAAAAGAAAGGTACAAACCATAAAAGTTAAAACATAAATAGATGTAAGCAAACATATTAACTGGAATATATTTATTGAATAACCTTCCTTTATGCTAAATCACCTATTATAGGCTATGTGACCAAGTCAAAAGCTTTTCCTTTCAAAATTTATAGTATAATTGGAAACAATTATTAGCAGTGGAATAATAAGAGAACTCCAAAAGGAAACACTTAGTTCACAAACTAAGCAGCACATAGTCAAGTGATTTCAGAACAGAAAATAACGAAATGGTTTATCTAAAATCATTTCATGAAGAAGAACAGAGGCTATTCCATATGAATATTGTCAAAAGAACAAAGGAACATGATGGGGATAGTGAGTGACTTTATGGATCGTTTTCTCTGGTCTCAAACACTGCCCCAGTGTTTTTCTGAATTAATTACGCATTCCCTTTTTTTTTTTTTTTTTTTGGTGGCAAAGATCTATCTTCAATCATCAGCAATCATTATACATAATATTCAGAATGTGTTACGGTTAGCACAAACACCAAAAGTAAAGTCTTCATATCTAAATGTGATTTCAGATTTCTTTTTGCAAACATGTTAAATAAATCTCAGACTTAAGGTTACTCTCAATAGAACCCAAGAATTATCTTTTGTTTCCATGACAAGAGTCAGAGCTACAAAAAACAAAAATCAATCAAACTTAACACAAGAAAGTCCACGCTGTAGACACGAGTATAGAGTGTGCTGTGTCACAATTATTGACCACCTGCTATGAGCGGAGCATTCTTGTCATCTCCTTGTGCAGAGTAGTCTAACAAAGTAAAATGTAGAGACCAGCAAGCATAAAATCTATCCGGTGACCAAATAAAACCCTTCTGCCATGGGAAAGCTACTGGAATTATTAATAAGGAGAAAAGCTTAGGAACATTTAGAAATGCATTATTTATTAAGAAACTGTCAGTGGGCTCATAAAAGGCAGGCTGTGAGTGAAAAATACATTTGTTGGGGTTGAGTATATTACCACAGACAGGCTGGAGATAAACTCGAAACAGAGGGAAACAATAATCTGACTCTCAGGGAAACGTTTGTTATGGCAGCAACCATTGCAGTGGTTTTAAGCAAATGAATCACAGTATGTGGTGGAAGTAAGTAGGAGTAATTAAAGAACAAAGGTTGTACATGGTTTCAACTGTCGCACTGAATTTAGTCATTTCATCCTGGGGTCAGTCAGAGACAAAGCAGTTTCCCTGACCTACCTCTCCAGGACTGAGAAAATGCACAAGATAACCAAATATCTGAAGATTAGGGACCAGAACACTTATCCAAGCAATAGAACGAAGGTAGCTTACCCACTACCACCAGCATATGAAGACCCTTTCCCAACTCTGAAGATGACTAGTTTTCAAACCTACTGGCCAGGACTCACTGGGGGATTTATTTTTTCCTGTAAGTCCTTAACCATTATATCATTTATTCATTTTTTTTCAAGTAGATCATCTTTTTTTTAATATAAATTTTTTAAATTTACATATATTTGACATCAACTGTAATCCCCATGTATTCCCCATCACCATAACACCTCACTGGGGGATTTTTATCTTATGACTCTGACAGTATTTGCTTATCCCACACATAGAAGAGTCAAGTTAATGATACCTGGAAAAAAGGCAATTAAGTTTAGACTTTGGAACAGGCAATGTGGACGTGAGCCTGGGATCTTTTACTGAGCCAGCTCTGTAACTTGAGACTAGAGTTCTTCGAATCTCTGTGAATTTGAAAATCTCACCTAGTTGCACGAATAAATTTTAAAAGTGATTATGAATACACGGTCCAACAGTTCTGGCATGTTGCAGGAGCTTTGTGAATTATCAGTTAGCTGGCTTTTTCTTTTCTGTAATGTATTCTAGAACACAAGGAACACAGCCTCTATGGTCAAATTTGATAGGGATATATTACTTAAATTTGGGACTATAGTATTGATGTACTCTGAAGATTCATTTCTTTACTTAGTTCTGCATAGACAAAGGAAAATTAAAATCTCATATAATCTTATATTGATTTCTGAAATGTTTTATATTTGTAACTATAGTTATAGTTGGTACATGAAGTTCTTTGTTTTTATATCTTCCTTGTAGATTCTATATTTTATCATTATAAAATCTTTCTTTTATATATTTTGCCTTCAATTCTAGAATATTTTCAAATTAATATAGTCACTATTTCTTTCTTCTTGAATATTTCCCATTTCACTTCCATTTTTAACTGCTATATGCCATCTTATTCCTAATATTTTTTAATAACCATAATAGAGTTTAAAAATTAAATCTCTCTCCTCAGGACACACAGAGTCTTTCATGTACATACCAATGTCTTTCTTCTTCACTGGAACTGTGTTCTATTACATCTTTGATTATTGATTCCCTCCAGATCTTTTTTTTTTTTTTTAAGGAATAGCTCTTAAGTCTCTGTTTGAATTATCATATTTAATTTATTTTCCTTGTTTTCATGTAGTAGTTTTATTCCTTTACATTTGGGTACATTTCAATTTTATACTTTACCTTACTGATTCAACTCTCCATAGCTTGAATTATGATCATTTGTATTTCTAATTACAAACTTTGCAGTTTTACATGGAAAAGCCATTCCTTTTTTCAAGCCATTTTATTTTCCAGTGCTTTATTTCCCTAATTTATTTTTTAAATCCTTTTCGAGTCATCTCTCATTTTAGTTTTTCCCTTCTCTCGAGAATCTGTTACCTTTCATAGACATGGACCATTAAAACTTGTATTCTTCTGAATATAGAAAGTACTTTTCTAAATCTTTAGCAGAACATCTTCAGATGTGCTTTTCTCCACAAATTTTCATTGTTATTTCTTTGCCATGACATATTTATTTTTATATGTTATGTCATCCGCTCAAGAGTAAAGCATATCTACTTACCCTCAGTACTTGCCAAAAGAGAGTGTGCTTATATACAAATGTCTCTTGCCTTTCTTCACCATTTACTTGGGTAATGAAAGAATATACTTCTCAGATACATAGCTAGAGAGCAGACAGATTTATAAAACTTCTCCCAAAATCTGATAGTCTGGTAAGTACTTACACTGTGAGCTTCTCTGGTCTAAGGTAATACTCTTCCCCAGTCCCGCTGCTTATCTTATTTTCTAAATAGTGAAAATACCTGAAAACCTATAATTTCAGACATAGAATGATCAAAATAGCTAATGTTCTATCATTTCTATTCATTCACAAATTTTTTTAAAATTTTCTTAAATATTTGATTGCTAATCTATGAAAATATGTTCTCTCACAAGATATGTCAGGTAGATAAAGTTAGAACCTAACATCACAAGGAATGTAGCTCTAAGTAAAATACTCTAATGTTTTCTTCATACTTTTAAGCCTGCACTTTCTCTCCTAATGTTATTTGAAAAGTGCAGTGTCTAAAATTAATCAGAAATGATTGTGTAAGCATTACTCTGATCCCCCTCCCCACCAAAAGCAAAATATGGAAAAAATATATATAGTTCAGCTTTCCTCTGATCTTTAGTCTCTTTGTTATCAGCAGGAAGTTGGTAGAAGTCAAATGGCTTTACATTTTCATATGAGCAAAGGTGTTTTCATTCTTAAGCTAAAATATGAACAGGAAGTCAGCTATTTTCCCTCAAAGCTTCATTGGTTTTGTAGTCAAGAGTTGTGAGCAGGGCCTCCCTGGTGGCATAGTGGGTTAAGCAACACACTATGAAGCAAACCACAGCCACTGCAGCGTGAGTTCAATCCCTGCTGCTGGCCAGGGAGGGGACCCATATGGAGCAGCAGACCTCTCCTGCTGTGCCAGCTGTTCCCCCCAGCAGTGTGTTTCAGTCAGTCTGCCTGTCCTGCTCTCCACTCTGTCTCTGGTGAATCCTCTCACACACACCCTCAACAGCTCTGGCCTGTACCCCAGTTCTTGTATGCATAAATAAATCAATCTTTAAAAAAAAAAAAAAGAGTTGTGAGCAGTTGACAACTTTGCCTCAGTCTTTTGGTTGGTAAACTTGTCCTCTATTTCTAGCCTGAGGTAGATGCACTGAAGCTTTTCTTTTCATGACAAACAATTCTCATTCTAATGTATTTCATTGATTCCACTAACTTCAACCAGAGGTAGCTCCTCAGCCCTCACTACTCTCTGATCACCATCTCCACAAAGCAACTCCATATTAGGTGGAGTTGCAACTAATATGGAGTTGCATCCCTGTCTTGATAGTCTCCACATACTCTTTGCCTCCCCAAAAGATCTTAAGTCTTGTCATTTTCCTCTTATATAATAAAATCCTAATTCCATCAGACTTGAACTCTTAAAAGGATCTTACAGTTCTTCTTATCCTCAGATATTTGCAATAATGTGGTTCTTTCTGAAATGTCACATCACCTCATCCAGAATGTTTCTGAACAATTTAATCGATAGTATTCACTATATTGTTATAATGATTATAATGAGGATCATTCTATTGTTATCATAGGACATAAAGTTTCTACATGCCAGAAACTATACTAAGAATTTTAAACTTATTCTTCATGACAATCTTATGGAATGGTTACCATTTTTATATTAAATTTATAGTTATAAAACCTTCCTGAGATAATATAACTAATAAAGTGCTAGAAAAATTTTCCCCTTGAAAGACAGTAGAATACAGAGAAAAAATAGTACTTGATGTAAGACAAATCTATCCAAGTCCAGGTTATTTTATTTAGTTTCTATCTGCAGATATTTTATCTGCCTGGGCTCCACATCCTAAAACAAGGATTTTAATAGACTTGCAGAGAGAATAAAGTATCTGAGACAAAGAAAGTCACTGTTAAAATGTTAATTCTTTTTCTTCAGGAAAAGCATAATGACCTTTTTTCAATGAACTTGGGATATGAGAATCTCTGGTATCTCTAATTCTAAAATATGGAGTCAGTATTCATGTTTATAGCTTTTGGGTTCCTGTTTCAATGTTCAGCTTTAATTCTTGGCATTTAAAAATGTTAAAGTAATGACTGATCAATTCCAAATAAATCAGCATCGTTAGAGTTGACACTAATCAATGGAGGACATGGCAGGGTGGGTTTGAGAAAGTTCTCTTTTGACACTGAGGAAGATGGGATAATAATGGCTTGTATTTGTGATTTTATTCACTTATCATGTCATTACCACAGTAAACTTAATAGTTCTAATTATACTCTCTGATGCTATGACTTCTACCAAGATGATGATAATCATAACCATGTTATTATAAGGATTATGCTAATGACAGTATTGGTTCTTTAAGAGATAAAGAACTGATAAAAATAATGATTTATTTGTGTCCATATTCTTCACATGGCACCAGAGAAGCACAATATTAGACATAGACTTCAAGAAAGGACAGCCTAGAAATATGTTGTAGAAGGAAGCTCTAAAACTGGCTGAGGACTGGGAGCAGGAGGAAGGACAGCAAAGTGGGGAGAGGGCACAATTAACTATGGGGAAGCAGAGCAGTCCGTCTCCATGGGTGACTTGATGTGCTGTGATAACATATCTGAAGAAGTGTGATCCTGGATCTGTAAATCATACATAGTGTTGTAAACAAATTCTACTTCAATTAAAAATAAATAAAACTAAAAGATAATAGGGGAAAAAAGTAGAGGAGAAAATAAGAAATATCTAGAGTTAGCCTTCAATAGTTATGATAAAAGACTGGGTCCATATCAGAGACTAGCAATGACTTGTAGATAAGTTTACCAAGATACAGAGCATTTTCACAATCAGAGAGTCATGAAGAATTGAGGACCTTATACTCTAATAATTGTAACAGGACTGAAGATATAAGCAATGATTTTAAGTAACAAATTAACTTGGATGAAAGGTTAAATAGAGGGGGGTGAAGGATGGAAGGAGCAAAACATGAAGGGAGGAAAAAGAGATCAGACAGTGTCAGAAAGGGGGGGGGGGTGTAAAAGAATTTCAATTTAACAACCAGATATTCCTCTGTATTGGTCCAGAAAGTAATACTAAGTTCAGCAATGATCTAAATAAATCTAAGAAGGAATGAACAGAATATTCTCTCCACAGACACATGAAAGAAATAGGTAGTTTCTTTGTTCTATTGACTTTTTCTTTTGTTGTGTTGAGGTTTGATGTAGTCTCACTTGTTCACTTTTTACTTTTGCTGCTTTTGGTGTCATTCATATATATAAATTTATATATATATATATATAACATTGTGAAGATCAGTATCAAAGAGCATTTTCCTTGTATTTTCTTCTAGAACTGTTACAGCTTCAGTTCTTAACTTTAATTATTTAAAGTAACAACTTTTGTGAGTAGTATAGGATAGTTACTTAATTCCATTCATTTTCATGTGACTATCCAATTTGGAAAAAAATGAATATTCTTGGACCCCTTGTCAAGTATTAGTTCACTAATATGTGTAGATTTCTGGGGTCTCTATTTGATTCCATTATCTTTTGTGTTTCTTTTTATGCCAGTTTTGATTGCTATACTGTTTTGATTGCTATAACTTTACAAGAGTTTAATATCTGGAAGTCTGATGCCTCCAATTTTGTTCCCCTTTCTCAAGACTGCTTTGACTATGCCATATCTTTTATAGTTATATATAAATTACAGGAGTCATTTTCCTATTCCTGTGAAAAATTCTGAGGGAATTTATATAGGAATTGCTTTTAATATAAATATAGTTTAGCTAGACTCATTCATAGGAACATGGATGGATCTGGAAGGGATTATGCTCAGTGAAGTAAGTCAGAAGGCAAAAGAAAAATACCAGATGGTTCCTCCCTTAGGAGGAATATAAGGGAACCAAAGAAGGATCAAGGAAAGGAAGAAGAACAATAATAATAACAATAACAGCAATAAAGACACAAAAAACAAAAATGAGGAGACAAGGACAGACTGGGGACACTTGGTGGGGAGGGGAGGGGGTGTTGAGGGAAGATGGGAGCACAGGAGACTGAGGTGATGGTGCACTGGTGATATGGTGAATACATGGGGATTACAATTGATGGCAAATACATGTAAATTAAAAAAATATATTAATAAAAAAAGCAAATACTGTAAAAAAATAAAGATAGTTTAGGTAATTTAGATGTTTTAATGGGAATTCTGATCCACACATGGATATTTTTCCATTAATTTATTTTCGATCATATCTTATTGTTTTCAATGTACTGATTTTTCACCTCCTTTGTTAAATTTATTCCCAAGTAGTTTGACAATATCAGAAATTTTAAGTTTTGCCAATAAAGTGAATTTGAAATGGAAGTTTTTATGTCTTTAGTTTGCGTTCCCCTGGTTAATACAGAAATTATATCTCATATAATTCGTATAAAAATTTTTCTATTCCCACGTTTCCCTCTCTACACACACACACACACACACTTATTTGATATATAAAATAATAACAGTTTTAAAGTTTTCTGTTTTACATACAAGTTTTAATCTACTTGAATTGGATTACCGAATAGAGCACATGGTAAGCACAAATTTATTTTTTTCCTAATGGAAACCCATTTATTGGTACCATTTATTATAAATAGATCATTTTTTTCCTGACTAATCTGTTTCCCATACCTCTATCATATATCGTTTCTGTATATATCAGAGTTTGTTTCTGAGCTCTATTTTATGTTTCATTGGTTATTTGTCCCTGGATGAATATTTATCTCTCACAATTATTGAGACAGAACAAACAATACAGCACTATTCTTAGAATAACAGATTCTGGAACCAGATTATTATTATTTTTTTTACTCTTAATTCTATCAGTGCTAGTTGTGTTAACAAGAGCAGGTCACCTAACCTCTCTATTATTCATTTTCTCTATTTGTAAAATGGAAGTCATAACTAGATCTATTTCAAAGGTGAATTGTAAAATCTAAACAAGTCAACATATACTGAAAAAAATGGTAATGTTGATGTACGATATTGCTTAATGTATATTAGCACTGTTTTAAGCATTAATTTTTCATTGCACTTATTTCCAACTTTTAAGAAAGTTCAGCAAAAAAGTAAAATCTTTTATCTGATTAGCATATAAAAATCTTCGTCTTCTTTGGAGTTTCTAAAAGTAATTAATGTCATTATCTCTTCAGGTCATACCTGCTGTCCTCAAACCTGCTGTCATTTCTCCATGAGGAATTATCCTTGACAAGTATTTTGGCCTTTTGCCCTGGCCTGCTGCCAGTCTTCTGCTCATGTGCTGGAACTTTCCCTGTGATGTATTGTTTCTAGTATCAGCATTGTTTAATGTTCATACCCCAAACACTAACTGAGGTTCGCAGGAGCTTATTTCTTCAAGCCAACTTTGTTCCAGTACTTCACACAATCTGAGCAAGTCCCCATGGGAAACCATATATCTAAATTCCAGGGTTCATGGGTTTGGTCATCTGGCTGGGAATCAGAGGTCCCCCATGTTCTACTTGGCCTTGAAAAATCCACATTGTAAGGGAATGTCCTTGAGTTCATGGATAAATTTAGGCATCTCTGAAAACATGCCAAAATGGTTGTTTTGTCTGAGTAAAGAATAGGTACAGATGTTCAGGAAAAGTGACTATATTCTCTAGGTTGCAATATGCTTTATATGCTTTTCCCGACACAGGGTAAATATAAATGTTTGTTTGAAGGATGAATGATGATGCTACTAATTCTTATCTTTGTAAATCCCCTTCAGCAAAGGGTTTACTCACACACACCTCTGGTTTTAATTTTATAAGCTTGAAAAATAACACTCGTGTTTTGTTTCTCATATCAGTCTCATTCTTTAACATTTGAAAAAAAATGACAAATATACTACATGTCTCTTGTCTTAATTTTCCATTTAACAATTACTGAATTCCCACCTAGCAGGAATGACTAGCAGTTAGAAAACAAAATTGATGCCCTGCATCTCTGAGCAATCAACTTTAGCTTTGTGTAATCCAAAGATGCAGCGTGGATATTTTGACACTGCTTGGTCAGGTATCAGAATACCTTGTATAAAACAGATAACACTGTGGAAACTAAGGACAATGGTCTGTAAATTAAAAATATAAACATATAATTTGTGAATGCTTGAGAATAGTTTGAAGTATTTTCAGAAAGGGGATATACCGGGGCCTTCCTGGTGGCGCAAGGGGTTAAGCACTCACTATGAAGCATCCTCAGCCATAGAAGCACCAGTTTGATCCCCTGCCAGGGAGGTGACCCTCATGGTGCAACAGATCTCTTCTACCTCACCAGCTGCTCCCCTCAGCAGTATTTTTCCTCAATCTGCCTGTTCTTTTCTCCACTCTCCCTCTGGTGACTCCTCTCACCCTCCACACCTCTGGACTGTACCCCAGTTTTTGTATGCATAGATAAGTAAATCTTTAAAAAAAAAAAAAGAAAGTGAATACACCACTGAGGATATGCTTATTAAAGAGAATTCTGTGAGGAATATTTTCATAAAGAATTTTCTGTTAAAGAATCATCCTTTACTTCATTTAATTCATAGACTAAATTACTCTGCTCTAAAATTCCTTAAGATCTGGTCACTTGTGCTAAACTATTTGCACAGTTGTATCTTTAAAAACCAGCAATTTCATGTCTTCCATATAACCAGGGTATTATCATAATCACCATAAATCTATATTTTTGAATAGCCCAGTATTGCCCCTACATATAACTGATCTTTGTGAATTTCACCCAATAAATCTGTTGTTCAAGTAACAAATAATATTGTCATCTATGAAATGTAATTCAGGTGTGACCCTGAGCCAAAACATCTCTCCAACCCATATTTGAATAATGCTGGGTTGAGTTTACAATATGGATATACTAGGAAGGGTTACATATCAAATCATTATGATTTAGATTTTAAATTAGCCAGTAAGATTAATTTCACTTGTTTTCAGGGATATTAGGGACCTCAAGAGAGTGGGAGGGAAAGTGCAGGCATTGTTTCAAGAAGCAAAACTGCGATAAAATATTTTTAAGTCATATAAAAAGCAGTAATCCCCCCAAACGGATCAACACAACAAGTAAATACTCAGCCCCCCTTTCCACCACTGGTCACATGTGGGCACAAGAGAAAAACGAATGTGCCCGATGTTAGCTGCAATTCTCCTGCCCTGTGTGAAAATGAACAGGCAGAAATTTCAATAAACTACTTTCCAGATTTCACTTGAAAATATATTTTTTCAAAGAAAATTCCTGAATGGTTTCATTTATAGGAGGAATGCAGAAGAGCTAAATAAGGGATCAGGGGTCAAAAATAATGAGAATATAATAAAGTAAAAATCAAGATTATCAGGCAAATATCGATCAGAGACATTCTGTAGGGAAGGATGGGGGAGAAGGATCTGGACAGGGGAGGTTAGGAGCACAAGGGGACTAGGCGGTGGTGCCCGGGGGGAACTGGTGGTGGGAATGTCACAGGGAAATCATACATGGTACAAATATGAAGGATCTGTAATATATACTCCTTATTATAATCCTTTAAGCACCTATTGATAAAGTACTTAATTTCCATAGAGAAAGACATACCAGTAAAATTCAAGTGTCATCAAGAAGCTTTAGTAGCCTGCTCTGAACAACCAACCTCAACCAGAGAAAGTGACTGGAATTACTTGGCTGAACCAAATAAACATTTATGTAAAAGACATAATAGAGAGCAATAAGGGATGAAAAGATAGAAAAAATTAATTCCTATCAGTTTCTGCAACTACTTTCAATGCATGAGTGACATGATTGTTATTTTGCACGTGTGTACACTGTGCATTTAAGGTCAGTTCTCCAGTGACTATGCTGGGGTCTCTGAAGCTGTTATTTCTTCAGGGTTAGTTAATGTCTTGCCTGAGTTTCCCTTTTAGTATTTATGACAACTAATTAAAAATTATCTCTTTGTTTTGAAGGAACAGTTATATTAGTTTTCAGAGATTTACTCTGTCCCAGTCTGGGATATAATATTGTGTCAGATTCTGTTTATTTCAAAAACAGTAAAAACATCATTTTTCAACTATGCTGATGTACCAGGGCAGAAATCACAAAAGTTGGTGGGTTTTTGAATTTTTCTTATAATTATTTCTATTCCCGCAATGCAATTACCAATTAAGTAAATCTGTTTTACAAAGTAACTACTCCAACTGGTTCTTAGAACTCTTGTTCCACCACCATTTACTAAAAAAGATTTTTCTACATTTCATAGACTGTCTTTCAGCTAACAATCTGGATGTGACTGATGTGCCCTAATGTGATGCAGCTGAAGGGAAAAGCGGGGGGCCCGTCTTCGTGCAGTCGCAGTTGGAAAGCAGTGTTCTTTGCAGTTCCTCATCTCTGCTTAGCCAACAACTCTGGTTGAGCGAGTCAGTAGTGGTGCTACAAAAATAGACCGTGGTTATGACAGCTGCTTTCTGACCTCTGTGTTTTAACTGACATGCTGAGGCCTGAAAATCAGCAGGTGGCAAATGCAAAGTCAAAATCAGCAATAACTTTTGTTGCACCCCAAATCTCTTTCTGTTAGAAATGCTTATTTTGATGTCTATTTCCTGCAGTGAGGGAAGAGAGATGCATCTCAATAGCTTGTGATTTACTTCTGTTTTTTAAATTCTGTTTCTTACTTAAAACAAACAAACACCACCCACCCAAAGTTGAGATGAAACCTCTAAGAAAGAAAAGAAAACCATTAAAGTGAGAAATTTCTCTTGCCTGGACCCCCTACCGTAGCAACCCTTGGAGAAGAGTAAGTTTCAAATTCATTTTCAATTTTCTAAAACTTTCTCCAAACAAATTGTTAGCTCTTTTCCTACTTTATCTTCTGGATACATATAATCTCTGGATAATTCTAGTGTACTCTAAAAGCTTATGCAAGCCAGGCTAATAAGATTTAGTTCAGGGCAGGATTCTTAACCAGGGGCACATTTTCCCTTCAATCAATAGTTGGCAATGACTGTAGACATTTTTGACACTCACGGTTGGGGGTCTGCTACTACTGGATTCTAGTGAGTAGAAGCCAGAAACGCTGCTAAATCCTACAGTGTACAAATCACCCACAGCAAAGAACAATCTGGTCCAAATGGCAATATTGCTACGAATAAGAATGTCTACTCCAGAGTAGAACACACAAGAGGTTTCCATTAATTAGAGAAAAGCATAATTGATACAATACAAGAAAATGGTAGGCTAAATAATTCTAACTACTATTCATTTTCTAATTGAGGTAACATTAGTTTACAACACCATATATGAGTTTGTAGACTAAGTTTAGAACTCAAATGCATGTCACCAGACCACACCACCAAGCGCACCACTGACATCCTTTCACCATGGACCACTGGGATCCTTCCCGTTTTGTTCCTACCCTCCCTCCATCCCCCTCTAGTAGCCTCAATTCTGTGCCACATTTCTAGATTTTGTTTTGGTTTAGTATTGTCAGTTCCTTTGTGGGTTTTTTTTTTCTCTACATCCAACATATAAGTGAAATCATCCAGCATTTGTAAATCCAAAGGAAAAAGATAAATTTCAACCCTTGCAAAAGAAAAAACTAAAAAATCTTGACAAATACGTATCTTTCTTATGTATTTATATATATTGAGATGAAATTTGTAGAACATAAAATAACTTTGCGAAGTGTACAATTCAGTGGCAGTCAGTGTACTCACAAGGCCATGAAACTACATGCTGAATTTAGTTTTACATGTTTTTCATCGTCCTAAACAAAAGCAAAGCACCTATGGGGCACTCTCCACTCTTCTCTGCTCCAGTCCCTGGCAACCACCAGTCTGATTTCTTACTCTATGGATTCATCCATTCTGAATATTATATACAAAAGGAATGTACAATATGTGACCTTCTGTGTCTTCTTTCACTCAGTAAAATATTTTGAGGTTCATCCATCTTGTATGAGTATATCCTTTTTATGAATAAATAGAATGCCATTTTATATGTATCTAAAATACTTCGGTTATCCATTCATCCACTAATGGACATTTGGGTTGGTGCCACATTTTGGTTATTGTGAATAGTTTTACTAAGAACATATGTATACATTATCTGTTTGAATACTAGCTTTCTATTATTTGAGGTATCAAGTAGGGGGACTGTTGGCTCATGTGGTAATTCCATGTTTAACTTTTTGAGAAAATGGCAAGCTGTTTTCCCCAATGTTACAATGACTGGAATATTTTACATTCCTACTACTAAAGCACTTAAAGCTCTGTTTTCCACATTTTAGCAAACATCTGTGATTTTCCGGTTTTTTTATTGCCATCAATTGTTATATTCCATTTTTTATTATTAGAGTAATACTAGTGGGTATGAAGTAGTATTTTATTGTAGTTTTTATTTGCATTTCTCTAATGACTAAAAACATTGAACATCTTTTCATATGCTGAGCCATTTGTATAGCTTCTTGGAGAAATGCCTATTCATAGCCTTTGCCCATTTTTGCATTAGGATAATATATCTTTTAGTTGTGAGTTCTGAGAGTTCCTTATATTTTCTGACTATTACACCCCTTTCAGAATATGACCTGTATCTTTTTCAATAATTCTATAAAATTATCTTTTCACTTTCTTGATAATGTCCTTTGATGCTTGAATATTTTGAATATTTTTACACTGAATGTATTTCTTCTTTTATTATGCTTTTGATAAACCTGAAGATCTACTGCCAAATATAAGGTCATAATGATTTACCTCCATTTTCTTCAAAGAATTCTATAGTTTTACTACTTATATTTGAATTATAGATTCATTTTGAGTTAATTTTTTTGCATGGTGTGAGGTAGAAGTCCACCTGTATTCTTTCGCTAATGAATAGCTTTGGAATTCTTGTCAAAAAATTAATTGGCAATAGATGTATGAATATGTATATATACAGATGCATGTATATCAATTCCATTCCATTGATCTCTATCTACCCATATGCCAACACCATGCTATTTTCATTAATATAGCTTTGTAAGCAGTATTGAGGTTCCTCAGACTACTAACAATGAAGCTACCGTATGACCTAGCAATTCCATTCCTAGGGATCTACCCAAAGAACACAAAAACACTGATTCAAAAAAATACCTTTACCCCTATGTTTATTACAGCACTATTTATAATAGTAAAACTTGGAAACAACCCAAATGCCCCAAAATAGGTGACTGGATCAAGAAGATGTGGCATATATATATATGATGGAATACTATTCAACAATCAAAAAAGATAAACTAATGTCATTTGCAGCAGCATGGATGGAGCTAGAAGGAATTATGCTCAGTGAAATAAGTCAGAAGGAAAAAGAAAAATATTAGATGGTTTTACTTAGAGGATGAATCTAAGGGAAAAATTAAGGCATCAAGGAAAAAATAATAATAATAATAAAAACCACAACAAAATAAAAATAAACAGACAACTATAAACCAGAGACATTCTGTAGAGGAGGGGAAGGAAGAGGGGTCTGAACAAGGGAGGGAAGAGCACAGGGGACTATGGTGATGGTGCATGGGTGAACTGGTGGTGGAAATTCTATGCAGACTACATGTGAGAAAAGAAAGCAAACATTATTAAAAAAAAAAGGAACATGATGTAAAAAAGCAAGCAAGCAAACACCAGAAGAGGATTCAGAACAAACTTCAAATCATAGTGAGACGCGCTGCCTGACAAAAGTGAAAACTGATTAGAAGAGATATGTGTGCTCCCATGTTTATTACATTTTTCACAATAACCAGGATACAGAAGAAACTAAGTGTCCACTATGGGACAAATGGATTAAAAAGATGTGACATATATGCAGTAGAATACTATTTAGCCCCGCGTAAAGAGGAAATACCACCAATTGTGACAATATGAATGGAACTCAGGCCATGGTATTCAATGAGATAAGTAAACAGAGAAAATCGTACCACGTGATATCTCTTATAGGTGGAACCTAAAATCAGTGAACTCAAAAAAAAAAAGAAAAGATAGTGAACACCTCTCTGGTGGTACAGGGGTTAAAGTCTTAGGACTATCAAGCAATTGCCGCACAGTGTGGCATAGTTTCAGTGCCCAGACAGGGAGCTAACACATATGGCGCAGCAGATCTCTCCTGTCTTGCCCACTTCTCCCCTCAGCAGGGTATTTCAGTAGATCTGCCTGTTCTGTTCCCCTATCTCTCACCCCCCATACCTCTGGTCTGTACCCCAGTTCTTTTATGTATAAATAAACAAATCTTTAAAAAAATACTGTAGTAAATGGAATTATCCAAAACAGATGAAAATAACAGTTATGCATAGTATAAGACCACATACATAATAAATTCAATAAATGAACCAAAAATATAATGAGACTTATAAAGTACTTAAGTCGAATTTTCAGATACACATTTTAGAGTATTATCTATTCTATTCAATGAGATAAAAGATGAGATTATAAATTTCAGTCTGTAAATTAAAATTTTTTTAAAGAAAGCAACATAACATATTTGAAAAGAATTTAGGAATGGTTCTTACCAGAAGAAAAGTGGTGGCTTGTGTTCAGCTGACTCTACTTTTATTATAAAAAGAACAGTCAGTAATTTCTGAACACTCATTAGTACAGATGTTAAGTACGTTATGTGTCTCAACACATTTAATGCTTACAGCAGCCCAATGAGATAAATATGACTACTTCACTTTTTTCAGACAAGAACACCAAGGCTAAGAGACCATAAAAAACTTGCCTCCTACAACAAAGCTGCAAAGTATTAAAGCCAAACTTAAAGCTGCAGATCCAGAATGCTGGGGCACTAAAAGCATGAATGTTCTTTCAACATGAATACATCAGTTTCCTTCCAGGAATGCACGTGTTGCTTTGTCAAATTTGGAATCAGAGATTATTTTTTCTAAACAGAGAATTTTGTTTCACGAAAATAGACATACAAACCACAAACAGTGTATCAGATTCTCATTCGTTCCAGGGTTGGGGGGGAAGGGGAGGAGAGGCCTGCGGGAGGGAAATAAATAGAAAATGTATATAGGAACTCGAAGGAGGCCAATAATTTGAGAAGAAGGGATTCAAAGAAATAGGAAAGTCATATCTGGCCTGGGTTTTTATGGAAGAAAATTAGTCCACACTTGGAGACTAAAAAGAAGAGTCATGAGGTAGCCAGAACAGTGTCTGGCAGCACCAGGCCTAGTTCCCGCAAGCGACTGGAGCAAAGAGAATACAAGGAACGCTGGAGGTATGGTCTTGTTGGGAATGGTGGGGAAAGAGTTTTCAAAGAAAAGATTTTGTGATGGTAAACTGAGATTGTGAAAAGGCTGACCTGACTTTAACCTGACCTTATACTAATGTTCTAGCAAAGTAAAAACTGTCAAGCACTTTGAAGTGGGTAATAGCATTGTAACAACGTTTTTGGAAGATGGCAGTGAGGTACAGTACAGATTGAGCAAGAAGACCTGTTGGAAGCAATTGCTTTGGTTGGGGAAAGAGAAAATGAGAAACTCTTCTAAGGCAACAGTAAGAAAATAGATTTTAAAAGATAGTATTCAGACAAAGTGCAAGCAAAATGGTACTGGACATAATGTATGAAATCAATATGTTTTTCAATGCAGAAAAATGAAGCTATTGTTCCATACCTGGAATCACCTAGGTAATTGCTTCAAATATCTTTCTTATAAAGTTGTCAAAAATTTGAGTGTATGTGCATCAAGGAAATGATTTCTCTTAACTTCTTTGTTCATATTCTTTTAGTTCTAAACATATTGTTGTCTCATCACAAGTTGACCAGTAATGGAACAATGCAATAACCTGAGTTGCTTTTTAAATTTTTCATCACACATCTGCTACCATCAAACTGCGTGAATCTGGAATGATTTTGGAACTCAGTTTTTCTTAAAATTAAGGAAGACTGGACTAACTTAATTTCTACAGTCAATTCCTTTGCAAAATTATCTGTCCAGATGGCTGCATGAATGGCATGGTTATTTACATCCCACTAAGAAATAATTTTCTCAAATGTGAATCACAAATAAGGGCCAAGCACTTCTCATAGTACCTATATACCAAAGTGATTTTTCAAGAATATCCATAATATCAGTGATATTTCAAGAATATCCCACTACTGTGCTTTCTGCCTTTTTGAAAGTATTCCTCATCTCTCTTGCTTCTTGCACTGTTTTTATCTCTCATTTTTTTTTAGCCTCTAATGAATCAGAAAAAAAGGAAGCTGAGATTTCTGGACTTAACAAAAACCCTCTGCCTAAAGAGCTTGCTCTGTGGTTCCCTGATATGGCTGGTTCAGGAGGTGAGTGGCGGAACTATCAGAGTGAAGGCCAAGTCAGTACTTCATGAGACTGGCATGTAGGTGAGCAAGGCAGGCTGTATTTTCTTTGGGTTTTGCAAACACATGTTGCCCCTCAACTCCATGGAGATTTTTCCTGCAGAGGAGATGATGTTCAACAATACCACTGACTGACTGCTCCTGAAGGCCTCAGCTGGCACCACACAAGCCAAAGAGAAAGAGGCTACTGGCAACTGTTTAATTATGTGACCTAGTTGCCCTCCAGCTCTCCCAAATCCACGAGATGAGGGTTCCCTAAAAACCCTAATTCACACTGTGTGGAGAAACAAAGCTTCATTAAAACTTCTAGTTCCACAGAGGCTTAATTTCTCAGACTCTGCTGCTGCCAAGGGCCTCCTTCCGAATCGGCTTCCTTCGTCACCACAGCATTAACCCAGGAGAGAACCACTAACTTGGTTATTGTTACACACACACAAACACACATGTGTACCATCAAAACAAAAAACCAACATAACAAATAAGTTTTAATGAAAACATTTAAGAATGTGATGATGACTATTGAATAAATGGAGAAAATAAATACTAGGTAGGGCCATTTACCATCATTTCTGTATAATCCCCTTGAACTTGCATAAAAAATGTCCCTGTTCTTAAAAATCCAATTGATCATTCTTAAGAAGTTCTTGAGACAAGCTTCAGAGAGGGGATCTCTGGCTACACAAGGAGAAACTGCCTCAGGCTCTCATTTTCTCCTTCAGAAGCTTATCAAGAAATGTCACTGAAGAGAGCTCCTTGTAAAGTATAACCAGTTCCAGTGATAAGCAAAGTTATTCTCATTCTTATTATTAACATGGTTAGTGACAAAAATGTGTATTGATAATGAAGGCCCTAAGTGACAGTATACAGTTTAAACCACCAAGATATCTCTAAATATAACTTCTAAAACAGACTCAGAATGTTGTTTAAAAGAGGATTATTATAGCTATTTTCTTACTTCCTTGCAGTTGTGTTAATTTGGTGGTATCTCAGAAATATCCTGTGTGCATGTGTTATATTATACTTTTCAACCTGTGAAAGGGAGAGAGTTTTTTTTTTTATTTATATATTTTATATTCCCTGTAAAATTTCCTGTAAAATTTATAATGTATATTCCCTGTAAAATTTGTACTACCAGTTTACCCATGCACCATCACCATAGTTCTCTCTGTAGAAACTCTTTTGATGTTTATTTTGTATCTATTTCTAGATATTTTCAAGATTCCTTTTTTTGAGAATTTAAAGTTCACAGAACACATCTCGGTATGTTTTTAGCCGTCCATCCTCCTCAGTTACAAAAAGATTTTCAAGTTTGAATTCTCTCTTTGCCTCAGGGAAATCTGATTGCATATTAATTAGATTACTTATTTCCTTTACTATATTTTTTCCTCTATTTCTGGAAACAATTTCAGATAGATCTGTGCTGAGTTTAGTTGACATTTCTCTTCATATTTATCAACTATTTTCTATTTCTGTGTAGTAGTTTTACAAATTACAGACATTCCTAATTTTTCTTCTGACAACTATACATTGATTTTCCCCCCATTGTTAAATATTCTTTCTTTAAATGTATTCTTTAATTATTTACACATATTCTTCAACTATTCATCTTTCTTTTCTGTTTTTTGCTTTTTCATAGGCACCTATTGTTTTTTTCTTTGGATGCAATATTCTCCTCAACCTCCCTATGGTTGTAAATTAGAATTTATTTCTCATTTCTCTTCCTTTCCTTGAATTATCTCACCTTCCTCTGATATTAGGTGCTTTTTGTCCACTCATCTCAACATTCTTCTTTATCCTCTTCTTGTGTTCCTTTATTCTGCTAAACTCAGGTTGCATGTTTGTGTGTGTATATCCATATTAATGTTACTCCAGTTAAATAATGTATGTATACACACATTTATATGTAACTATGCATACATATACGCATATATACTAAAAATTTAAATATAGGCTGAAAGACTACACTTTCAAGCAGCAATCACTGTTTTGATTCAGCATCACAGCACTTGCCGCCCCTCTCCATCCATGAAATCTTCCCCATATCTACTATTTAAACTTCAACCCTTTCTACTCTTCCATTCCCTCTGCTTTGTCAGTCTATCTTTCTAAATAATATACTCATTTCTGCACATTTATTTATCAGCTATGGATCGTTGTATTAAATTTCTGCTATGGAAGATGAACACTCAGCACTTAGACTATGCTCCCAGTATACACGTGCTTGTGCATATTTTTGTAACACAGTGTATAATTAAGTCAATATCCAGTACTTACACTGATTGCTTTTACTCTGCATTTATCCTGTTTGAAGTTTGTTATATTCTTCTTAAATCTGAACCTGTAGATTTCCATCATTCTCATTGGAAGAATTGCTCAGTCATATATTAGTCTAGGAGCAAAAGATCCCCTTTCACTTGATATTAAAACTCTACTTAAAGTGCCAAGGTCTTTGATATTGTCTTTATGACAATAAACAAGTGGGGAATTTTCCAAATTAACATGCCGTCCTAAACTACCTAGACACTTAGAAGAAAAGCAAATTTATGTGGGTAAAGATTGAGTACTTTTGTGTTTCTTAGTAACCTTTTTCTTAAAACATGCAAAGCAATGTCTAGGAAGTGCTAAGATTTCATTGTTTATCATACAATCTAATAAAAATTCCATTAAATAATTTACAACTAGTCTTATTAAAATCAGGCTATGTGTACATTTGACTGACTTCTCATTCTGTGTCTTTATAACAGCATCTATCTTTTAACATGATTAAGAAAGTATCTAAACTTAGATTTCTGCTTAGTTAAAAGTGATTCCATAGAGAATGCAATCAGCTTCCTTGGGTCCTAGAAAACATTATTATTTGACTCTTTTAAAATTTTCTTATTATTTAATACGTAATCTATTAGTAAATACGTCCCAGTGGTGCCATGAGAATTTCTCAATATAATGATGTTTGCTCTTCACCTTTGGGATAACCTTGTAACATGAATCAAATAATTACCTACATCAAAATAATTACTGACACCAGTGGTAAACAACATTTTTAAAGAAGGACTAATTAAATTTCAAGGAAAACAAATATTAGTATAAACCATTTTTTGAGTTTCACAGGGACAACATGGATATTCTAACTTCTGTAAAGTGTCAGACAGTCAGTATTTTAAACTGTGTAGACTAGAGGATCTCTCTCACCAACACTGGACTTTTTGAACTCTAAGGGCAATGCATACATCCTTGGGTAGAGCTTTGAACCACAGGTCACAGTATCACCTACATTAGAGTATCATTGTTTCCTCATAATCAGTTCTTCCAGTCCCAAATGTAAGACTATCATGAATCTAGATTCTTCCAATGCTCAGATTCTATCCAAAACTTCCACTAAGTGATCATGAGGCAGCAGCAGTGTCTAAGTGTACTATAATGAGGTTTTTGTGCCTGGGTGATTTAAAACTGAAGACCGCGACTTTAGTTGTCTACATGCTTACAACATTCCCTCATTCAGAAAACATTATTCTAAGTATTAAAACACAGCACTGAGCATCCTAGGTATGCCCCCTCCCCCCTTTTTTAACAAGCTTCAAATTGAGGAAAGGGGCAGACAATGTAGGACAGCAAATAAGGATGTGATAGAATAAAATAGGGTAACACGACAGAGAGTGAATAAGGACAATTCTAATTTAGGTAACCATGGAGGACTTCATAAAGGTTGAGATATGAGTGATAAGAAAAAGCAGCGTATGCAAAGAACTACCCATGCAAATGGCAGTAAAAGTAAAATCTGAGCTTGGAGAGATGGCTTATGGCCTGGTCATTTGAGTTTATAGGCTAAGGATTTAAGACTTGGTACACAGAGTAAGTAAATCGGGAGCTAAATAAATGTGTTGAATAAGATAACGACAGCTGATTTACATTTGAAAATGATAAATTTGACTACTTGTAGAAAATAGAAAAATGGGTGGGCTGTGAAGAAGAGGATGAATTGGAAGTCTGTAGTAACACTCCAATCAAAACCTGATGATGGTTTGACTGAAAATGAGACATAACCAAATACTGAATTATTTTGGAGGTGGAATCCAAAGGATTTTAGGATGAAAGGAAAGTATGGACTCAACTGTTTCTGACCTGAGCAACTGGGTACCAAGGAAAGTAATAGGGGAAAAGCTGGTTTTGATGAGGGAGTCCAGATTTCTCTTTGGAATAGATTAGTTCTGAGATCAAGGTGTTGAGTGGAATGTTGGATATACCCGTCTGGATTTGGGAGAGAGAATCTGAATAAATCTGTGAATATGAGAACCATTTGCTGATACAAGGTAAATAATGGAAAGATACTTGGGATTATTTAGGAGAAAAGTTTTGATAGAAAGGAGGACTTGGTCCTATGTCAAAACCAGTATTTAAAGATTAGAAGAGATAATAGGCAGAAGCAAAAGGATGAGAAATGACCACTGATCTAGCAATATAACCAAGATTGAAGTGTTATAAGAGATAAGCAAGGAACTCTTTCTAATAGAGGGAATTATATGTTCCATTTAAAACTGTTGGGAGGTATAGTAAAAAAGGAAAAAGAAGGGGAATACTGTTCAGACATAAGCATCTTCAGTCCAGACCTTTCCTCTCAATCGTAGAGCTATAAAATCTACCTTCTGCTTGGCATATGCTTAGACAAAGGCATTTGTATTTAAATGAACTAATCCTCTTTCTAGAGCAAAGCTATTCCTCCTCCTGGACCCCATCCTCATGAACAACATTTCTTCAGTCACGGAGGTTCGAAACCCCTCAGTGTTTTGTCATTCTTTCTTCTCTGTCATTAGCCTTGACTTGACATATACAGTCAATTTTATTCATTAAATATTTTTCCAAATATTTTTCTCCATATTTTCACCACTACTCCCAAGAAGCAAGCTTCCAACAATCTTTTGCTTTATTTTCAAAGTTTCTTAACATACAGATCTCTTCCTTCTCTAATGTAGTCTAACTGATCATCTAAAAAACTTAAATTTGCCTCCCTTCAACACTCCCTTCCTTTCAGCTTTAAAATACCCCATGAATCTCATTGCCCTTAGGATAAAGGTTTTAGTGGAAACAAAAATTGACTAGTAGAATGATGGTCTAAGAAAGTACCTTGTATTTTGTTCTATTGTAATAAGAAGAAACTGGTCAGCCTTGAGGATGGCTGAGTCATGAGAGATACATGATGTAACTCAGGTCTTTTCAGATGAGTAATCAATGACATTAAGGGAAACAAGAATGAAAGGAACAGTTTTCCACTGGAGGTCTTTAATAGAGGAGGACTCTGAAAGAAGGATAGACGTAGAAAAGCAGGGCTCAAGGAAAAGACAGAGTTTAGGGTTTCAAGGATTCAATCCTCAAATTCTATCTTGACACTTGCCCCAGATTTGGCATGGTCAGGACGGAGAGAAGCATTATGTGCATATTGGAAAGTAGTGGCCAGACCGGAGGACTTACAAGGGCATGAATCTAAGATTGCTTTTATAGCACATTCTGGACCATGATTTAAGTAAGATCATGGCAATGCCTATACTTAAGACATTTCCCAGAGATCACTGAGACCACTTGGTATCATGTGAGGAAACATCTCATCAATTTTTCAGCACTTATGAAAGCTATGGGGACCTCCAACAGTTGGAGAAGCTGAGGGCTATTAAAAAAAAAAAATCAGCAACTATGGACAAGAGCTTCTCAGCGAATCTCAAGCAGAAAACAAAGTGGAACAGGCAAAGTTATGCAACTGAAATTCAACAACCTGGTTACTATTACTAGCGTCTTTACTCATTCTTCACAAGTTACTCCAGTTTCTGTCAGTTCTTTAAACTTGTCTCTTTTTTTTTTTCCTTGCATCTGAGACCTTTAATCATACTCCTCCCTATATATCGACAACTTCTTTTCCCAAGATCCTTTTCACATTCTACCAACAAATATGTAAATGTCTATTATGTGCCACACCCCATGCATTGTGCTGAGAATACCAGAGTGAACAAAGAGGTGGGTTCCCTGGATTCCTGGAAACTTTAGTCTGGTGAGAGAGACCAAGATAAATAAGTAAGCATAAGAAAGTATATCATTATGAATTATGTGTGTGTTAAGAATAGAACCATGGGGATGATGGAAAATTTTGAGAATGGATTATAGCACTGGTTTTGTACTCCACTGAATTGTTCACTTTTATGGATGCATTTTATAGCATGTGCATTATATCTCAATGAAGAGACTTTTTCAAATACTTAATTCAGCCTGTGAGTATAATGTTAACTAGTAATGAGGATGGAGAAGCGAGTCTAATTTTGGGCTGTGAGATGAGATTTACTGGTTAAGAAGAAAGAAGCCACAAGAAATATACATTAGGATGGTAGGGAGGACTGTAAGTGATGAAGCGCAATGGTTAGCCTTCTGGGAAATAACACAAGCAATGTCCTTAA
This sequence comes from Galemys pyrenaicus, assembly GCA_019455555.1. NCBI lineage: Eukaryota > Metazoa > Chordata > Mammalia > Eulipotyphla > Talpidae > Galemys > Galemys pyrenaicus. The sequence continues at coordinate 1,819,512 of JAGFMF010011464.1, forward strand.
ATGAAAAGGAAATCAGTGAGTCTGAGGAAATGAGAGAAAGTCAAAGTGGCTGGAGGGACTGAGAGAGCAAAAGATGATGCCGGTTAGCAGAACTGATTCTGTATAATAGTATAAGATACTAGTTTTTTTTTTTTTTTACTATACAATGAAGAGCTGCTATTAGAATAAAATTTATGTTATAAAAAGTATTTCCTATACCAACTATAGAGGGTGGGTGTGAATCAGACAAGAATGGACATAATGAGAGTAGTCAGAGGCTATTGCAAGAGATGAAAGTGAGTCAGATCAGTACAGTTGTTATGAGATAATACTCCATGGATCTGGCATTTGTCCACATCTAAGCAAAGACAGAAACAACTTTGTTCAGGAAGGCTGGTGTTATGGACAGCCCTGGATGCTAGAGAGGGTATCTCTCTCCACGTCAGAGGGAATATTCATTTTCTGACAAAGATCGTAAGATCTCAAATTGCTTAAAGAGCAAATTACAGGTAAACTTGCTAGCAGATGGTTGTGAGATGAGATTTACTGGTTAAGAAGGAAGAAGCCACAAGAAATATACATTAGGATGGTAGGGAGGACTGTAAGTGAGGAAGTCCCATCAAAGACTGGGAGTTTCCTCGACATAGTGGTCCCAGACTGTCACAAACCTTGTACGCACAGTGTCCACCAAGACCTGCCTCCACACCTCCCACCATCCCGCCATGGGACTTGAGGCCAAGGAACCAAAACGAATATCAAGCGCATATGGTGTACTCATTCCACCCAATTCACTAACTCATTAAAACTCTATGTACATGGGACCAGTCCTCTTAGCAGCAGCAATACAATAGCTGCTGACAAGCTGCTGGATTCAGGATTAGAGAGTTAATGAGTTCAAGAGTGGGGGCTGGGAGCAGACACCTATATGCACTGTAGGCACATACTAACCACTCACTGTAACGGGGAACTCATCACAGGAGGACTCAGGCCCAAGCAAATGTGTACAGAACATTTCATTTTAATTATTATTAAAGATTTATTTATCCACTCATATAAGAGCTGGAGTACAGGCCAGAAGCACGGGAGATGAGAGGGCTCACCAGAGACAGAATGGAGAGCAGAACAGGCAGATGAACTGAAATACACTGTTAAGGGGAGCAGTGGGCGAGGCAGGAGAGGTCTGCTGCGCCATGTGGGTCCCCTCCCTGGACGGGGATTGAACTCGCACTGCTGTGCTGCAGATGCATCACAGTGTGGTGCTCAAACCTCTGTGCCACCAGGAAGGCCCCATTTCATTCTAATTATTAATGATTTGACTCCCAGCACTTACACTGTGCAGACAATAACATTTTTCATAAACAGAAAGCAGCACACTGGTCCTTTAGTAGGGAGAACACTTGCATGAGAGTTAGGAAGACCAGTTCTTACTTCCAGACTGTTACTTGCTGTAGGACTTTAAACAAGTTCTACAGGTCATTTTTCATCCTGGTATATTTTCCTCATGTACAAAGTCAAGGGGTGGAGGGTTTCTCAGTGTTGCATTCTAGGATTTTAGTGATATCTACAGAAAACAAAGTCAAATGTCTAGTAAGTGATAGTTTATGAGATATTTAAATGGTTCATAGGTAGTTTTAAATGTTAGCAGCATATGGGCTAGTTTTGATATTTAACAAAATATCCCAAAATTCAGCACAATGAAGTCTTTTGCACATACACTGCAGGTCAAAAATGCAGGCTGGGCTTCCTTGTGTTAGGGGGAAAGGTAGTCCTGAATGGATTACACAGAGGGGTGTGTGGACTCCAACCCCCACTCCAGACCACCAGTGTTCCAGAACCACAAATCCGATAATATGATTATTGAAGAGTGGATCACTGGGACCTGAGGGTGGAGTTAAACAACCAGGCTGGCTATAAAACCAGAGAGGTGAGCCTTGGGCTCTCTCTTCCTTTGGAGCCATCTCACTTGAATCAGAGACAGCTCTCAATGCGCCATTTGCATTCCAACTCAGAAGATCTGGTAGGTTATTTACGGATTTGTATCCCTCTTTTCTCTTTTTATTATTACTATTTTATTCCCCATCTCCTGTAAAATAAAATCCTTTAATAACTTTTGTCACATGTGCCTGCAGTTGGGGCTTATTATAAAAGTCTTCTGAGAGTGCGGGTGAGGACCCAGTCAGGGAAACCCATTTTATATTAAGGTTGCCCTGTAACAGTTGGAAAATTCTGATGCTCAGGACTGGCTTTGGCTGAACTTCTCTGGGATCCACTCGCGAGTCCGCTATCAGCTCCCGGGTCAGTTTAGGACTGCCTGCCTGTCGTCCGGCATCTCCATTCCCCTCTAGATGGACTCTCAACTTCCAGATGGTTACTATGGGCTCCTTTAATTTGCAGCAAAGTCCCAAGAGAAAGCAAGAGGGAAAAACCCAACGAAAAAGTGCTCATCAAGTTTCTGAAGTGTCACATCTGCTTCGATCCCGTTGACCAAAGTGAAACATATGGCCAAGCCCAGAGTCCATGTGCAAGGACCTAGGGAGACCTGGACAAACTGAAGCAATTATTGCACTCAATCTCCCACCAGTAGGAATATTAAAAATGAGGATCTGAATGATAATTATTCAGTGGGTCAGCTCTAAAGTTACCATATGTCCAGGTTTCTCCAAAGTGTTCCCATTTCATAAATTTCATTTCCAATGAATATGATTTATTAAAGATGTTTCAAATATGCTTTCTCTCCTATTTATTTTCAGGTAAATTAAAAAAGATGAATTAGCGATTTTTGAGTTTGACTCTTTATATTCATTTTGGGAAATGAGACAACTGTTGTTACTTGCTCCCAAGAATTATTTCCAGCTGAACTCTGCTACTATTAACATGGCATTTCACTATGGAGGACTGTCTCATGACAAGGGTGTTTTTCAATCCAAAACTGATAAGGAGAGCTAATCTAGTTTGTAACTAATACCCTTAAGAGACAAAAGCCATAATCCTTTCTAGCTCTCATGTTCAGGGTTATAATAACTGTTAGAGAGAGGGAAAAAATAAAAAGCATTTCTGGTTTTTCCCTCTGAAAAAAGTCAACGTATTTTTAATTTCTTTTCTGTTCCAACTCCTTAGTCTCTACTCATTTAAAGTTGTAGAGTCAGAATTCCCATGTTTAACCTGAACGCCATGTTTCAAAAAATTCAGAGGACAGTTGCAAATGAACTGCAGCAGCTTTGTATGCTTTTAACCTGCAAGGACAGGCAGCCACAGCAGAGAGCTCCTCAGAGTGATTACTCTATCAGGAAACCCGCACACAAATGAAGAAATCGTTTAGAAAAAGGGACATAAGCAGTCCTTTTGTTCTTGCTACTTTCTTGTCCCCAGATAAGATCAGATGATCTTCGTATCTAATCAAAATGCTGTTAGGTAGATTAACTACTCTTACAGAAACCCAGGAGAGGGATTTGGCCTACATGGAACAGAACATGTATGTCATTGAGAACAGCGATTGGAAAGCCCCAAAACTAGGGAAGAAGTATCTGAAGAGAAAGTGGAGGGATTGCCCTTCAAGTCGAGAGATGGAGCCATTAGGAGTCCTCCTTTTCCCTGGAGTTGTTTACTTTTCAATTCCAGAATGTAAGAGAGCTTGGACAAGGACACTGCTAATATCTGTTTACAGCGTCAGAATGAGCTTTGTTTTGACCACAGATTCCTCCCCTCTGATTTAAACACAGTGCAGACTATTTGTAAATATTAGTTTTAAAGTACCATATCTTAATGACCAAGTTTGGCTTGCTCCTAGAATACATTACAAGGTTGAAATTTTGCCTGGTGATTTTGAAAAAGAAACTGATCATAACCAATTCCTCATTCAGAAATTTAATGATTTTTCTAACACTTTTTCTCTTGTGGCGTTTTCCCTTTAATATCAAGAACTGATTTTTAGCATGAGAATGCTGATAGAATGTATGCATTGTGTTACAAAGGATTTGTATTTTATTCAACAGTGTTTGAATGAACTTGCTCCTTTTTGTGTGTTGGATGAAATAAAAGGAGTGAAAAGAAAAGCAGCATATAAAAATTTAATGAATGCAAAACCTTTCAAACTATTGCTGAGACTGAAAGCACAAAGCTTATCCCACTGATGGAATATGCAGGAGTAAAATTATTAGCACTTAAAATCCTCTGCCCTGATGAGTCTCTGTACCTGCACAGCTTTTTCTCATTGTCCTCATCACTCTGCTGTTTTTGTTTATCACTGAACCATATTCTGTCTCTTCCATTTGCAGTCTATCACAGGAAAAAGGCTTCCATTAATCCCTCATGATGCCCAAAGGAGAACCTTAATATTCTACATTGTCCCATCCTTCACTTTTACTTTGTTATATAATAATATGTTACATGAACCTAACTTTAGACAAGCCAATGTTGGGATTTAAGGGTTTCCCCCAAAACTATATCTAAGCATTATTTTCTACTTTCCCCCAATGCATAAAAGAACTATTTCTACCTTAAATTGATGAACTTACAAATAAGATACCGCAAGAGGTAAAAATAAGAAATTAAAAAGCAAAACATTCTTGTTTCATTTTTCAATTTTGTTTTTTTTTTTTCTGGAGGGTTGGTCAGAAAGTTGGCAGTCTGACTACAATCATTTCAAGTATCTGCTTCTGCACAATGGCAAAAAATAAAAAGCCTTTCCCCCATAAGCCACCACCAATTATTTCTAAGCAAACAGGGAAACATTTCTCTATTCCATAATACATACTAAAAGATACACAAAGATAAATACACATATACAACACAAACACAATTCTCAATAAAAACTGGGCCTGGGAGTGAGAGGAAATGGTGAGAAGGTGGTTTCTGGCATCTAGATAGACATTAGAAAGCATACAGAAATCCATCTGTAGAGAGAAATATTATGAGAGTCATAATTCATTGTTTTCTGAAAAGAAAAATTAGAGAGATAACACCCCCACTCACCCTTTCTTTAGTGAAAAAATAAGAACAGGGAAGCAAACCTGTAAGGCAGGATTTCACCTTAGTTCTTCTCATAAAGGAATTCTCAACAGCAGTAAACATCTATCAGGGAATCAGGTCCCATGGAGTCCTTCACTCTTTGAGACTTCCTGTCCACATGGAGGGAAGCATAAAGTGCCCCTGAGAGAGTGGGGCAGAGAAATAGCTCCAAGAATAGAAGTCGGGGGAACCATTACTGAGCTACAGAGACCCCATCTTTACATTATGGTTTCATTTGCCACAAAGTCCACCAAGCCTGGCCTTTCAGCCTTCTGGGCAATCAGAGTCTAAAAGCTCTTTCCCACTTCCCATCTTATCCGAATTGCCCTGATTGATCCTGAGAAAGGAGAATGTGATTTCAGGACTGTTGTTTATCTAGCTCAAGCAAGAAGTAACACAAACTATTGGAAGACTACTAGACCAAGGAGGAGATCAAAGAAGAAATTAAAAAATTCCTTGAGATGAACGATAATGAGGATACAACTCTACAGAATATCTGGGACACAGAAAAAGCAGTTATAAGAGGAAAATATATAGCAATACAGGCACACATTAAGAAACAAGAAAGAACACAAAAAAACAACCTAATCTCACACCTAAAAGAACTGGAAAAAGAACAACAGGAAAACCCAAAAGCCAGTAGAAGAAAGGAAATAATAAAAATCAAAGCAGAAATAAATGAACTAGAAGTTAAGAAAATGATCCAAAAACTCAATGAAGCCAAAAGCTGGTTCTTTGAAAAAATAAACAAAATAGACAAACCCTTAGCTAGGCTAACAAATAAAAAACGGGAGAAAACACAAATAAATAGGATATCAAATGAAAGAGAACAAATCGCAACAGACACAGCAGAAATCAAAAGAATAATTAGAGAATACTATGAAAAGCTATATGCAAACAAGTTCAACAACCTAGAAGAGATGGACAAATTTCTGCAACTTTACAATCACCCAAAGTTAGATAAAGAAGATATCGACTATTTAAACAGTCCAATTACAAGTAGTGAAATTGAAACACTCATCAAAGCCCTTCCCAAAAATAAAAGTCCAGGTCCAGACGGCTTTACAAATGAA